>OMNZ01025343.1:8587-24712 GCA_900303255.1 Lesueurigobius sanzi | reverse complement strand
GTTCTGTCTCTGGTCTAGTCCTTTTTTAGTTTGGTCCTGGTTTACACCTTGATTTCAGTCTCTGCTTTAGTCTGATTTACTTCTTGGTTTAGTCCCGGTTTAATCCAGATTCAGTCCGTGATATTGTCCGATTTTAGACCTGGTTTAGACCAAGTTTCCTCCTGGTGTAGGTCTGGTTTAATCCTGACGGTAGAAGCAGTGAGTGGAGTAAAGTGTCTGCATTTGAGCCCAGAGCTGCGTCAAACATAAAAACCACTGAATCACGATTTGACGATGTTCCCAAAAAAGCAGATCATCATGAAGACCAGATCACGATTTGATTTTTATCATCATATCACCCAGGCCTAGTGTATCCAGTTTTTAATGTTTTTCTTTTTACTTTATTGCGTTTGCTAATCTAGGGTGGCATGTTGGCGAACCTGCGCGCGTGTCACTACATGCATTGTCTCATCTTATTTACTTTGTTCTTATCCAGAGCTAAATACAGGGCAGATCCAGGAGGGAGTTGGGGAAGCCATCAATGGGATTGTGAAGCATTTCCACAAGCCGGAAAAGGAGGTGAGAGACGGCAGTCTAGACAGGCTCCAACATGTAACTCCATTATTCATCAACAGCATGAATTCTTTGTGAGGTCTTGGTGGTCTTCTGATTAAAGAGGCATACTACAATTATTTCAATGTGTATTAAAAGTTGATGTATGAATAAAGTTTTTGTATTTCTGACTTATTTATGTAATGGATAACTGTTAATTTTTAAATATTTTGTTCCTAGAGGGGCAGTCTGACTCTCCTACTCTGTGGAGAATATGGTCTCGTGTGGGCCCTGGAGCAAGTTTTTCAACATGGATTCAAATCGCCTCGTCTATTTAAAAATATATTTATCTGGGACTTTTTAGGTAAATAAATTATTTTTTATTGTCAAATTCTACAGACCCTTTCATTGTTTGTAAACATTTGGGGCTTAGCTGGAGGCGGAAAGCTAGATTCCCATCTATTTCCATTGTAGCTGTTGTCATAGTAACGATAAACAAATGTCTAACTGTTGTTGGAAATATCAGATAAAACCTTATTTTATCGTTGCAAATGTCATTCCTCTTGTTCTTGGACCTTAAGCCACAACAGGACCACATTTTTTAGTTGTAGTTTTACACTTGTAATCGCTAGTTTTAGTTTAATCTTATTTCTCTTGCTCACTTCCTGCCTCCAGCTGATGTCACTGATAATGTAAGCGGCGAAAGGGTCTATCAAAGACGTATAATCTCTAAGGTCTATATCTTTGCTCGTAGAAAAATCCCAAGTATACTTTGAAAGTGCTGAACAGAGGGAGGTGAATCCAGATGAGAACTGGCAGAGCAGAGTGCGCCACTTCTGTCGTTTCATGCGCGCCATCAACAGCACGCCCAGGAATATTGGCAAAGACGGGAAGTTTCAGATGCTGGTCTGTCTCGGAGCCAGGTATGTTTGGTTTTTCACATTCTGCAAATTGCTGGTAATGCGTAGTTTTGTAATAGATGATGCTTTAAAGCCATACTGCATAACACACAATTAAACTGAAACCTAACCCTAACGGTCTGTAAGTCCAAATGTATTACAAAAAAAACAAACTAATTCAGAAATTGGGAATTGAGGATTACATGTGGACCAGTGAGACAAGCTTTCCCATGCACCAAGAAGGGGATGCAAGGTCCAATCAGAAGGGGAAGGGGAGGTGTTTTACCACATTTTCTCTCTCTTGCCTCATTTTGCAAACTTACACAGACTATCACTTTAAGAGAAGTACATTTGTCCATTGTAAGATCAATAAAATACAAGCATTTATGTCATTGCATGCTGTTTTTGTTGGGGGAAAAATAACTTTCAATAAACATGTGTCTAATTGTGAGCAGGCTTGCCTCTTCTCAGATCTAACTCTAAAGTTGCTGGGCAGCTCCTGCATTGCTTTGACTACTTGCACAGTCGGTAGAACGCTTGTCTACTGATCAAAAGAATGATGGCTCGATCCCTTTTCCTGGCAATTATTCCTTTGTGTCCTTGGGCAATACTCAACCTACCTTGCACCAGAGTGGGTCAGGGTTAGGGCACATAAACCAGTGCCTGCATACACTGTTGTATGGATGCTTGGAGTGACCAAATGTTTCCAATTACCATTTATTTACAGGCAGCCAAACATCCAAATGTTTTCTTTTGATAACACTTTCCAATAATACTATTGTTTGTGCATGTTTGGTGTTACAGACATTTGTTACATTTTAGTCGCTGATGTGATGTCACAAAATATAACCTGGAATGTTTTGCAGTGCTGCTTTAAGAAAACAGTTTAGTATTCCTAATGCTCAGTACTACAGTGGCTTTGTGAATAAAACATGCCATTCTCTATCTGAGCTGCATCCTGGTCCACAGGAAGACCACAAAATATGATCTCCCCTGTGAGGATTCCCAAAGCATCTGATATTTTAATGGTTTCCGCCAGTGACAGCATGCGGCACCAGGGCATTGACTAAACACTGACTGAAGGTTGATCCTTAATAAAACTCAAGGGGATATCAAATACACTCTACCAATCACAGTTGAGTTCAAAACTACATCACATTATATAAATATTAGAACAAATGATCCACCAGCGCAACGCAGCATTCTTAAACAAGGATAACAGACTCAAGGCATTGTGAGAGAGATGTTGCTTGCTCAAGGACACAAAGAAGAGGAAGAGGGTATCAGGAATTCAACCTCCAACTTTTGCATTGGTAGATAAGCAGCTCCACTTCTGCCAGATCTGCCCACACAGTGTAGCACAATTGGGGGATAAACGTGATCCTAAAAATGCACTTTCCTCTTGCAGGGATCATTTGCTGCATCACTGGATTGCTTTGCTGGCCGACTGTCCCATCACTGCTCAGATGTACGAGGACGCTGCACTGATCAAAGACCGGACATTGGTGAACTCTCTTATCAGAGTGCTACAGACTCTGCAGGAGTTTAATATCACCCTGGAGGCGTCTCTTGTCAAAGGAGTGGGCATCTAAACCAAACCAACTCGCCATCGGACCATTCAAGGAGAAAATTAAACTTTTTATGCAGGATAAGACTTGAACAAAGAACTTTTCTGGCTTATATTAAAGCTACTGTTACATTTGCCATATAATAAGTGCAATGAGCCTTTCAAGATGTGTTGATATTTTTATCTTGAATGATGTTGCCATTAGATGTTATAATATGTTTTCTATTTTGACCATTTTCACATTACTGACAAAGACCTACTTGTGATATAATGTTGAAAACTAAATATTTTCTTTATTATTGTGAACTGCTGATAATGGTTCTATTTAACGGAAAGGGAGGATCAAATGGTTTATATTTTTCAGACAGAACAGTATTATTTTGTTAAATCAGTCAAGTTGCTTGCGCTGTTGTAAACTCAGATTCCAATGTCATATGGCAGAGCGTAAAGCAAGTGATGTAGAAGTATGCTTTATAAGTATGTGTATGACAGGGACTTTGTGGTAAAAAAAACAAAAAAAAAAACGCATCCTCTGAGATTCATAGGAATAAAACTAATATACTATGTTTGGGCAAATGCCAATATTTTATTATTTGCAGTGAATGAAGATCATTGCATGGCTATGAGATTGTGGTACATATCCACAATTGGATATTCTGTTTATTTGAAAGGGGAAATTCTTACTTACTGGTTTGTCACCTGACCCAGATTTTCATGGATCACATTGACAGCCTTTTTGTAAATATCTGGCCATAGTTTGCCCTTTTGTTGCAATGATCCCTTGCACTACATCTACCGCGACAGAAAATATTGAACTTTTCTCATTTGGTGACGGTGCGTTTTCCCCCCAAATGGTTTCATCTTCATAGTTTCTTGCTATGCAAAATCTGTAAGACGAAATCAAATGAAGTGTTATTACTCAGCCCTTCTGTTACAATGAACTGTACTGTACAAAACAAGAAATTGGTATGTGAAGGACTTAACTTTCTGTGCCAACAATGTCTGGAATGATGGTGTTGTACTCTGTGTACAGTCCACAAGCATCTTGGAAGATTTATATTTTTGTTTTCAAAAACTGGTGTACATTTTATTGACGTGTAAGGTAGTGTTTACTAAGTGTACAGTGTAAAAATATATTAAATAAAGCATCTGAAACGGGATAACTCTGTCATCATTAAGTGCAAAATACTTAAATTAGTGTTAATCACTTGCTAACAATGAATGCAAATGATTTTAAACCTTAGAGCTGCTGCTACTTTTCGGCTTGTGAAAAATGTAAACAAACTCGTTCGCGCCATGTACGTAGTGTTGTTTTCTTCGAAGGCTTGGCTCCCATGAATTGTGGGACTTGGAGTTTGAAAAGAGCCGTGATTTGTACGTTCGGTTGGCCACGTCTCTCTGTTTGACTACGCTTCCCGTCATGCAACAGTTAGGAGAGGGACGTGTGGTTAACGCTGATTGGCTGAGGTGGTGTTCAAACTCGACAGCTACACTCCTTATATGGTGATTTTAGCCCGACCCTTTCATTCGGGCTTTTTATGCAAATGTTATTCTAATGCACAGCTGTATGCAGCAGTAGTATGAGCATGCGCAGTGTGGAAAACGTATACGGTGAAGATTCAAAGTTTTTGTTCAGTAAGTGCTCTCTTATTTGTCTTTTAACAGACAGACTGTGTTTTACTCTCAGTCTGTTTGTGCATGTTATTAATAATATTTTTGCCGTGTGGTTGTAAACTGACGACTTTGATATGCCCGTTAAAGCGAAATATACAAAGAGTAGCCGACTCGACAATGGGATAACGTGGAAGTCAATGAGAGCGTGGCGTGGTTGCGTTAGCAGCACTAGCTAAGCTAACGTGCTAAAAGCTAACAACAATGAACCGTATTTGGCGCTCACCGGTGCTAAAGTTGAATTTAAAGGGATCCGTAAGATCTTTCCTAATTGCGCGAAGTGATTTAGATGTCATCATTAGAGTGAACACGAATAAGTGCATACATGCATAAGAAGTTACTATGAATGTTAAACAAAATTCTGGTCTGGCTTCGTAGCTTTTTGTTTCTTGACTTCAAAAAGATCTGCAGCATTGCCCGCTTTTTGCTTCCACTTTCTAAACGCAAGCTGTTGTCACTGCGAAATACATTCTAAAATAAAAATCATGTATTCGGTACATACCAATTACCAGTTAAATCAACATGAATTATCCCCTGCGCGCTCTGTTTGGAAAAGTCGATTTTATACGTGATTCTTGAAAATCATATGGTCGGTTTGTCATAAGCCGTGTCGCGGATATGCTTCTGTATTGTTTACATGCGTGTTATTATGTTTATATGTCGTGGATGCTGTCGTGAAATATTTACTACACTGCAAAATAAGGTTTTGGTTGTTAAGCTTTAAGTGTGTTTTTTTTTTTCAATTTGCATTGTTTTGCAGTCTTTTATAACTTATCCTTTCTAAAATATTAAATAAAACACGGGTATGACTTACAAAATACTACAAGAATGTATATATTTTTTTATTTCTGGAAGCGTAGTGTGTTTAACATATTGAAAGTGCAGGGCACATTTTGTTTGTGTACGTGCGCGTGTTGGGACCGCCCCCTCTGTAGTAAAACTGCTTGGTGTCTGCAGACCTCCACGCTGCTTATTACAGTTGCTGTTACAATTATACATTCTCTTTTGCAGATTTGCGTTTTTACATCAGCAACAGACAATGTTTGGCTTTCACAAGTCAAAGATATACCGGAGTAACGATGGCTGTTGCATCTGCAAGACCAAGTCTTCCAGCTCACGCTTTACAGACAGCAGTCGTTATGAGGAAACCTTTAGGCTGTGCTTCGGGTAATTGATTTTTACCAGTGTTTAAAATGTTTCAATATTTGTGTCCTATGTTGCCATAAATTGTGAACATTTTCTTGATTTTTTTTTTTTGTCAAGGTTGTCAGAGGAGCGGGTTGGAGACATTTGCAATGCTTGTGTGTTACTGGTGAAAAGGTGGAAGAAGCTTCCTCATGGATCTAAGAAGAATTGGAACCATGTAAGTATTTGTTTCTTTGTGTCTGTGTTGTATTATCATCTAAAGGTATAAATTATTTATACAAACATGTTTTTGTGGTTTGAAATAGGTTGTTGATGCCAGAGCAGGGCCAGGATTCAAGATGACAAAACCCAAGAAGATGAAGAACAGTGATGGAAAGAAGAAGAGCAAGCTAAAGAAGCTTCACAAGTTAAAACGACAAAGTATGTCTTCTTTATATCTATTACTGTTTATTTGTGCCTTACTTGAGCTATTTTAATCACTCGTTTGAACATTTGAAAATATTGATAATTTTCTTCAGATTCTGATGCCCATAGCACTACCTCTAGTGTATCTCCTGCCCAGTCTCCCAGTTACAGCAACCAGTCAGATGATGGTTCAGACATTGAATCCAAACAGAGAAGATCATCTCCATCCATCTACTCCTTCCTGGATCGCTCCTACTGGAAACGGTATGTATGGCCAAACCATAGTTATAGGATTTACTATCTGTGGTCTGCTAAGTTGGCATTAAGTCTGAACATCTCTTACAGGCAAAAGGTGTGCTGTGGGATAGTCTACAAAGGGCGCTTTGGAGAAGTTATCATTGATCCTCGTCTTTTTAAGCCCTGCTGCAGTACCAAAAAGCAGAAGACACTGGTATCCACACAAGTGGCCACGCACCTCCAAGAATCACTTCCACAGAAGCTACCAGAGGACATGAAGGACACCTGGTGATGGCTTTAGTTGTACTCCTTTCTATGGTTTTCCATGGCATTCACCTGGATTTGTCTCCAGTGGCAGACTTTTTTTTTTTTTTTTTTTTACTTTAATAGTGTAGTTTACTCTATTTGTTGTTTTTGTTATTTTGTAAACTTTTTTTTTATTATTATAATTTTTTTTATAAAAAGCTGAAATGGAAACAAAAAAATCTTAGGGCATTAGTGTTATTTATAGGACAAATTTTGTTGAGATTTGTTTTATATTGTTTATTTTTCTAGAAAATGGTCTACAATTTGTAAATACATTTTTATACATATCAATACTGTTCTATTTCTTTGTTAATTTGATGAAATATTTCATTTTTTATTCATTTCAGTCATGTTAATTATTCTTTTACAAAATAATTAAAAACAGTACACAATTGAAAAGGGGCACAAAGAAGATAATCTCCGCATAAGAACAGTTGGTTGTATTCTAATACCAGCGTTTGTGGCTATTCAAACATGTTTTTGTTGTAAATGTTTCACGTGACTCCGTAGATATTTTAGCACAAAAAGGGCTAGCTAAACCTGACACCAGCAACATTTGTCTAGTACGTTAGCTGTTAATGAACTTGTTACCTTTTACTGTGTAGATAGTGCAGACACATCCTTTTCCATTTAAAGTGTAAACACAGCCATCTTAATTTGTCCAGTCATAGATGATTTGAAATCATGCATGCAGTACATTCCTCTGCCTATTTATTTTGTTTTGTACAGCTGTCTGTCAAATAGCAATGCACATTGTAAGCACAATGAATTGTAAATACAACATTTAAGCTTTTGGTACTTTTGAAACTTTTTTGTATCAGTAATTGCAACCACTACTTTTGTACTGTTAACAGAGGGAGCTAAAAGCGTTATTTTTGTACACTTAACCGTTATTACTTTTTTCCAACATGCTGTCACCCCATTCCATCCTACTTTCTGAAGCCATTTAGAATAGCGCTACAGTATTTTAACTTCTCTACAGGGATTACTGTATAGTTGCGTATTTTAGCAAGTCACTTATAACGTTGATTCATTCATGTAATTTTAAGACAATTGTTCAAACTATGCAGACATTTTGAATGTTGGGAGGTCTCGGGCTCTTCTATTAAGAGCTCAAAGGGTATTGTAAACCAAATTGTTATGAACAAGGCTTCACTTATTTCAGCAATAATCCCCCCCCCCATCCATGTGGCATGTGTTAGAATAATCAAGTAAATCTAAAATTGTACAGTTTTAGCTACCGTGCATAAACTACTCAAAACTCCGTCTACAAAATTTTGCTTTCAATATTTGACACCACACGTGAAGCTGCTTTTGTATAAACTTTAGTGTGGCAGGGTAATGTGCTTAAACTTGTAATGATTATTAAAAGGATGCTGCTTCCTTTTGAACTGGAATAAGCTTTTTCTGTCCATAGGGTATTGCCATATTTTCACAAGGTACATTTTGGAAGAAAGAGGTGCCTTAAAAATTGCCCTAACTTTTGGACTTTTGTAATTTATATTTATTTATTACTAGGTATTTTGTTTTTTACTGAAATGATAAACTGGTGTCAAGCCTCTGAGGACAAAAAAAAAAAAAAAACGTTTTTAATTTTGTGCACTTCTGTTGAACTTGTAATGTAGATGTTTTAATGCTTTTGTATACTGTATCACAATGTAGATCTTTACTGTAATAAAGTGCCCAAAAAATATCAAGTATTCGATCTGCAGTTATTACTTTATCCACTAGACGGTGCTGCGGTCACTTGTAATTCTAACTTGTATCGCAAGATGGCGCCGTGACACTGCAGAATGAGTTCTTCATGCAACAACAACCAATCTTTTTTTTTTTAGAAAGTGTCCTTCAGGATGCGAGAGGATGCTCACAGGTGCGTTAGAAAAATAACTTTTTTTTTTATTTTAACTTGAACTCATCTTTCAATGCGGATGATACACGTGTTTCTCATTTTCTAGTTCTATCATGCTATTTTTTTTAGTATCTTATATCTGTATTCGATACTTGTAAATATACATATTCTCAGACATGTATATTACAGAGCACCTATATCAGGATTTCTTTCTTTATTCTATTCTCACATTTATGTTTTTATTGTTATTTTTATTGTAAGATTACTATTCGAGCTACTGTGACAACGCAATTTCCCTTGTGGATCAATAAAGTCTGTCTAAGTCTACGCTACATTTCACAATCTTAGCTGCCCATATGTGAATGTGTCTAAATTTACATCGCCTTACATTTTTATAGTATTCTTTTTCATGCATGCCCTTGTAGTTTCGCAGTTATTCATCATTATTAAGAAAATTCCTTGTCTGTGAATCCTTTAGTTGACAATGGCATTGCAATAAAGACAATCTGATTCTGATGCGCACAAATAGCCTAAACCAAGACTCTCTGCCCTTTGAGTGTCTTGTAGAGGTAAAATTAAACAAATCCCATTGGTTCAAAGTATTGTCTTGAAGGGGGATATTTGTGGTAACTGTCCATCGTTTCTCTTTATGTGAATAAATAACATAATCTTGGCAACTTCCGGTCGTGAGCTACAGCCTCTGTAAGTGACTTTACGCTGCGTCGCTTCAAAGGGCTTTCTCTCGTACACGTGGACGCGCACGCACACTCTCATTCTCCCTCTCTCTCAAACACACACACACGCGCGCACACACACAAACAGACACACACACACAGCTACTTGCTCCTTTCTCTTTTCAAAAGGCCCTTGTGAAGCAGATTGACAGGCTAGAATGAAAATGAGGCGGGCGCTCGGTCGTGACTTCAGTGCGTACGCGTCCTTTTGAGAAGACCTCTAAACTTGGATCATATCACCATGGGAGCTATTTGGGCTGCAAGGGACTTTTGTTTGTTTTTGCTCTTGTTAAATAGTCACCAAAGCGCAGCGCTTCCAGAGAATCGAGGTGGGACTGTAGTGAGTGAGTGTGTATTTTTCTTACTGAGGAGACTGCTACTTTACGCACGCTATCAATGGTGCGCTCTTGTTGTTTCCCTTTGGTGACGGGACCTTACATTTTCAGAGATTTGCTTTACTCAGTGTTCCTGACATAGGTTTTCACTTTTACCACCTTGTTCCACGTTATGTTGACTGTGTTACATGCAGTTTGTATCTTGTGGTAATGATTCATGTGCATTTCAGCAGATCCATGTGCAGAAGGAAGTGATGGCTGTCACATTGATGCTATTTGTCAGACAACTCCAGGCTCATACAAGTGCACGTGTAGAGCAGGTTTTAAAGGTGACGGAAAACACTGTGAAGGTATTTTGTCTCATACCCCCCAAAAAATGTACATGATTAAGGGTTTTGAGAGAATCCAGTTTCATTGATGATTTTCTCTCTCAGACATTGATGAATGTGACTTGGAGCACAATGGTGGCTGTGTACATGAGTGCAATAACATACCAGGCAATTACCGATGCACTTGTTATGATGGTTTCCATTTGGCACATGATGGACATAATTGTCTGGGTAAGACATTTTAGTAACTTCTGAGTAAATGATTATCCAGAGAGGAGAGAAAGTCTAATTTCTTGTTTTGTTTGTTTTTTGCCTCTGTTGTAGATGTGGATGAATGTAAATTCAACAATGGAGGGTGCCAGCACACTTGTGTCAACACCATGGGCAGCTATGAATGCCGCTGCAAAGACGGATTCTTCCTCAGTGACAACCAGCACACCTGCATCCACCGCTCTGTGGGTAAGACCTCACCTGGCTATTCTGCATAACATTCAGTCTCGGAAAAATGTTAATTCTCAAATGAAATGCGAGTTGACAATTACTCACTGAAATAACCTGGATGTTGAAATCAAATGGACTTCTTTGCCAGTTCCAAAATCCCATCAGTACCCCTAAAAAATATCCATCTCACTGTGGAGATTTTGTTTTGACCCATTCGCTTAAGAAATTGTACTTAACTTCCAAAAGTGCATTCCTCAGTGGCCCCAAAATATCAGAGTGGTCAATGTTTTCGGATGGTGAAAGGCGTGAGAACAATCAGTGTCTTATAGAGATGCCAGACTAATCTCTCGGTATGAGCTCTTTGTGTAGAGCCGGTCACTCACTGTAGGAGAGCTGCATTGTGTACTCCTTTCTCCCTTTTTATTCCAGAGGGCCTCAACTGTATGAATAAGGAGCATGGCTGCGCCCACATCTGCAAAGAGACACCCAAGGGAGGCGTGGCCTGTGAGTGCCGTCCAGGGTTCGAGCTGGCTAAAAACCAGAGGGGCTGCATTTGTAAGTGTGCACAACAAACAACAGGTATAATTGTACTATAGCAATTGATGAAGGCTTTATTTATTCTACAGTAACGTGCATTCATGGTAATGGGGGATGCCAGCACACGTGTGACGACACAGAGCATGGTCCAATATGCAAGTGTCACCCCAGGTACACCTTGCAAGCGGACAAGCGATCTTGCCTGGGTAAGTAGTCAATAAATTAGCAAAGGACCTCTTTAAATGTGCTTTATGTAACTGTTTTAAGTAAAAAAAACCTTTATATTAGTGCATATTTGACCTTTTAGCGGGCCAGTGACTGTATGGTTCAGCATGGCACCTTTGTTTTCCAGCATAGCGGACTCTATGATGCTCCAGGATCAATTGTTTTAGAAGCAATTAAACTTGGAGGTTTTTTTTTCTTCTTCTCTTGAAGAAAGAGTGGCTCATGACAAATGGTTGCGCTGCCGTGGTGCTCTCTCATCTGAATGAATTTCTCCTCTGAGAGATCAATAAAGTATATTCAATTCAATTCATAGAGGCCACTGTGTTGGACAGTAAAGGTGCCACTTAAAGGTCAAATACGCACTAATATCAAGTTTGTTTTGTTTTTTTCACATTAAAAGCTACATAGTGCACCTTTAAACACTGACGTAGTTATTTAACAAAGAACAAAACAAATTAATTCAACACATTTTAAGGAAGTTTGATCTTTCTTTGGTACATTTGAAGGTAGAGATTAGCACTCTTGTGTTTATACTGCCTGTCCTCCGCCAGCGCCAGTGTGTGTGAGGTCCACTCCTATCGCTGTGCACTTGCCTCCTTATCTGCCCTGTTATCTGATGCAAAATGAATACAACCCACATGTTTCTAAAAGCTTTTGTTTTTGGTTCGCTGATAACAGTTTCTGCACTATGTTCATCACAGAGCGGGACGAGGCCACCGCAGATTCCACGGACCACAACGCCACCTCCTTCACCGAAGTGGATAAACGAGTGAAGCGAAGACTCCTAATGGGTAATACTCGCGAGACACCACCGGATAACATGATATGTTTTGGTTGCATCCTAATTCCCGAGTAGAGAGCTGCCAGGAGCCACCTGCACTGGTAGGCTGACGCATTCCTGAGCGTTTTGAGCAAACTGTGAAATGACTACAGGCTCACTCACTTGTCCCCCTCATTCTCGACTAAAATATGCATTTGTGACAGAGTGGTATATTTCACATTTTCCTTCTACATGGGCAGGGCCAAGTGTGAACCTCTCCTTGCGACGTTAGTATTTATCAGAGTTGTGATTCTGGGTCACTCTGTTTGTGCTGTGGCTGTTTTATATGCAGAGGTCAGGTCAAAACAATTGAGGATATTCCAAAATCCGTAGTGTGCTAGTTCCAAGTCTTGAGAAACGAGGAGAGCCTCTGGGGGAGCCGGTACCTGCTTTTGCCAAATCAATGATGTAAAATGAAAAGTTTACAGGATATATTATTTATCCTGCTATACTGGATTATTCCCTGTCCTTTCAGAGACGTGTGCTGTGAACAATGGGGGATGTGACTGCACCTGTAAAGACACTTCCACAGGCGTCCGCTGCACTTGTCCCGTTGGATTCACGTTACAGCCGGATGGGAAAACATGCAAAGGTCAGAGAGGATGCCCCGACTTACATTCATGACCGTTTATTTGTTTTATCTTTAATTAAAAGGCATTAGTCTCCTATGTTCCCCGCAGACATTGATGAGTGTGAACTCAATAACGGTGGCTGCGATCACTTCTGCCGAAACACCATCGGCAGCTTTGAGTGCAACTGTCAAAAAGGTTTCAAACTGCTGACGGACGAACGCTCCTGTCAAGGTAGGAGTACATCATGTTATCCACAGTTTATCAGCATTTAAATTGAAGAGGTACTTTGCAAAAGCAGATATCACCGTTTTGAATTTTCTGCAAACTTGTTTTAAATTTTTATTACCATTTAAGAAAGGTGACGCCAGGAAGTAAATTTGAAGTTGAAAGCAATAAAATAGGTCCAGTTATTAAAAACACTGCCAAGCGAAGAGAAAATGACTATGAATGTCTATGTTTTCAATGGCACTTATCTGTTTTTGGAAATGAACTCTTCATAATGGTCTGTGGTGATGCTGATCTTGCCTCATTTTCATGGGTGTGAGATGATGTCATGCTTAGTGCATGGCAGCATCAGGTGTGGGAAATCCCTCCTGATGAAGGTTGTGCATAACTGCCCTGCTATTATGTCATCCACTAATGTTGATTACAGATATAGATGAGTGCTTTTTCGAGCGGACATGTGATCACACGTGTGTGAACTCCCCTGGTGGTTTTCAGTGTCTGTGCAACAAAGGCTACACCATGTATGGACTGGCCCACTGTGGAGGTGAGACCCTGTTGGGTGGAGACAGCCACACATAACAAGTTGAGCATAGCATTCTTACACATGTGTGATGTCCTTATACATCTCAATTGGACTTTATTTTGAAAAATGTTTCTTTTGTCTTTCAGACATAAATGAGTGCAGTGTCAACAATGGCGGTTGTGAGCATATATGTGAAAATACCATGGGTGGATTTGAGTGTTTTTGCCATCCTGGCTATAAACTGCACTGGAATAAGAAGGACTGCATTGGTAAGATGGGGCCCTCTTCACACTATGAAGCAAATCTTAATACTTCAGTGTCATGTATATTTAAAATTGTTTTAAAGTCAAGGGGAACAAAAACAGGAGATACTTTGAACTCTACTATCCTTTTCCCTTTTAATCTCTGCCGTTTGTTGTGTTTTGAAACTTGTTAATCCGTCAGAAGGCTGGACTTTCTATTTTGACTGTATTCTATTCATTTCGGAGTTATATTGTGGTTTCCATCTAGAGACTGAGAGTTTACCACCTGCAAAATCTTCCACTAAACCTACATTGAACTGTAGTAAACAGGAGGGAGGGGACCGCTGCTTCCTGACATGCCAGTCACAAGTTCACATCAGCAGTGGTGAGTCCTTCAGGCTACGAGTCTTGCTCTATTGCCTCTCAATAAAACCCTGATCATGTAGGTACATTCAGGTCTTCTCTATCATTATTTTATCTAAACAAGATAAACTTATTTTATTTATTTGTGAGGTAGTTGGATGTTTGTTGCCATGGCACTGTGCCCATTTGCCTGAGGATATCATTGCTTTTATATCTGTCTTTGATATAACCTTATAATGCCTGTACTAATTAATCATTACTTTATTGTGATGATATTCTGTTCTTTGAAGAGTGGTTAAACATTAGTCTAAAGAGCGCCGCTTCATGTCCCTACATGCTGCGTATTTGCTTTCACCAACTTGGCTTTTGTGGCTTTCACTTTTGTCTGTGTCGGTCGATAAGTCACGGCCTTGTGTATGTTTTAGGCACAGAGGATTCGTACACGGTGACCTGTGGAGCGCCTCTGCCCTGCCCGACTGACTCTCAAAGGGACAACAATGGCCTGTACTGCTTAGGCAAGTACCCAGATTCACCTCAATGCTCTGCCACACAAAAAAAGTAAAGCTTTTATCCAGAAATGGAAACAGTGTTGAATAGCAGTTGTTATTGTATTTATTCCTACTAAAAAAATAAAACATCTCTGGGGCAATCCAAATAACCTTTGACAGCTTTATCTCCTCTCGATACGTATGAACTGATGAGAGATAAGTCAACTAAAGATTAAAGATTACATGGGTATACATAGGGTACCATAACATTATGATTCTGAAAATATTTCCAATGATACAAAAACTACAGAAAGAGGAGTAGTTGGAGTAGCTGCCAGCCAGGTGCTCTTCAGGATGAATGGGCAGATAATCAAAATGAACACAAAGGAATTATCCGAGGCACGTCTGGTTCAAGCAAATGAAAATCATTTATTAAAACGCCAACGCGTAAAAAGAGGTCTTTCTCAAAGCAGTGTCAATACAAAAACTACATTTAAAGGTGCATTACGTGATCACTGCGGCCTCTATGACCCTCCAGGATCAAGTGTTTTAGGGTTTCGTACCAGAAACCTACCAGAAACCCGAAAAACAACTGATCCTGGAGCATTGAGGCCACTGTGATGGAAAGTAAAGGTGCCACGCTGCACACATACAGCCACTGGGCCACTGAAAGATCAAATGCACACTAATATCAAGGTTTTTTAACAGAAAAAGTTACATGCACCTTTAAGTAGCAGTAGTAGTGTCTTGATTATTTGTACTGTGTTTTATCTCTGCTTACTACTTTGTTGTTTTTTTGTCAAATATGTTTATTAACATTTTCCAAGTTT
Organism: Lesueurigobius sanzi; assembly: GCA_900303255.1. Lineage (NCBI taxonomy): Eukaryota > Metazoa > Chordata > Actinopteri > Gobiiformes > Gobiidae > Lesueurigobius > Lesueurigobius sanzi. Next base: position 9,437 of record OMNZ01025343.1, on the reverse strand, counting down.
ATACAACAATACAAGGACAAACACAAATACAGATAGAAGAAAAAAATAAAAACAGACACAAAAAGAATGGTACAATTTTACACTGCAACAGGTAAAAATACTTCTTGACTTCAGGAAATAAAAGGTGGCATATTGATTGGCTGCTACGGTTTTGTGACAGATTTGTGTTTTGCCAAATGGTCTATAAGAGGTTGCCAGATCTCTATACATCTCTCAACTTTATCTTGAACAGAGTAGCGAATCTTTTCCATATGCAAAATATTATGAATTTCAGCTAACCACATCTTGAATTGAGGTACAGTGTCCGTATGTTTTCCATAATGTTAAAATTGCATGTTGCATGCAAAAAACAAAATAAAACATTAAGATAAGATAAGACTATTGATCTCACAATGGAGAAATTCACTTGTTACGACAGCTCTGAAGATTAGATCACACGGGGGGGTGTAAAAAGTCAGGAAATGTTCCATCATAAAGTTAAGTATAAAGAAAAAAAGTTAATATGGTAATAAACTGAAATAGTTCCAAGTATCTAAATGCTAAATGCTGGTGTTTCCCCATCGGCCCCTGTATTCCTGGTTGGAAACCCTGACATAAGAAACTGTTTCTGCTTGTGTTTGCAGGTCAAGAAGCGCCTGGCGTTCCACGTATAAGGACCACAGCCACCTTCAGGTCTGGCACCGCCAAGTGCAACCTAAAACGAAGCCAGGAAAAACTCAAAGAGGGCTTAAACTCAGCACACTCAGGTAAAAAAGTTTTGTCCCCAAGATCCCTCCACTGTCGAACGCAGATAGACATTGCTACACATCAAACACCCCCCCCCCCCCCCCCCCCCCCCCCCTTTTTTTTT
>OMNZ01025339.1:0-18898 GCA_900303255.1 Lesueurigobius sanzi | reverse complement strand
ATCAATGAAACCGTCACTGATTGGTTAGTGCCAGGCGAGAGCAGGCAACAGCAACAGTGAATATCTTTCCTGTGTCGCACCGCAGGCCCCTGTGTAAGTCTACGTGAACGAGCGCAACATTTTACATGTACGAATTTATTAACGTGAATGAGACAGATTTTTTTTTCTAGAAGCCCCCCCCAGTACACTATGTTGTGTTCACAATGTAGAATTATATTTCAGTTGGAGGGCAGGTCTCTATACAACACTATGGGAGAAAGATTTTGAAAAAAAAAAAAAATTCCAAAAAGAAAATTGGCAAATGTTTTCCCTGATCATCATAGTGATTGGATTCAAAACCCTGCCATATTATTACATCATTTTTTGACACCTTTATGAGAAAATATTTAAGCCTTTGTTCATATGACCTGAAAGAATAAAATTTGCTTAAACTAAGACTACAAATCTGCATTTTGACAGTTTCCATAGTTACAGCCACAGAATTTTCGGCTGCCTTTCACCTCAATTTCAAACTACAGGCTCTTGAGAATGTTGTGATGTCACTTGAACACAACCTATTAATACAACAGTGTCTAGACTTCCAAATCCACATATGACGGTTACATTACAATCACATAAATCAGTTCCAGCTGGTGCGGTCCCTGATTGAGGGGCAAATCCACAAAACAGTTAAAAATCTACAAACAAACTAAAACAGGGGAATTTGGATAATTAGATTTCCAGTTTGCATGTAAATGCTTAAAATCTGGTTATGGACTACTTCAGTTATATTTTTTCTCTGGCCATGTAACTACAGCCACTGTCACTGCTATTTAAAGAAAGATACATGGGGAGACGGGTACACAGTATGTTTACTCTACGTGTGTGCTTTGCATGTGCCATTACATACCCTTCTGCAGTGTAGCTGTGAGATGTTCACCAAGTAGTTGCTTTTCCACAGTGGCAATAAGCGGTTTTCTGAGAGAGAGAAAAGAAACAGAGCTACAAGTGAAGCTATTGCTCTTTACAAGCCCATTCACGACAAATGTTTTACTTACTGTGTGCTCTGATCTAAATATGTGATCACTCGGTCTGCTTCCTCCTCCAAACGTTTATTCACATGATGAAGGTATTCTGGCACCTGCACATAAAACATACAGAGATTTGCATCTGTTTAACAACCTTCCCTGTGTACACATTAAAAACATTTTTTTCTATATCAACAACTGAAAAATCATATTCAACTTTTGTCTTAAGCCTATTAGGGATGGAATCTTGTTATTTGTAACAAGATTTGGCATGTAATTTTATTTTTTACAGTTGTGCTCAAAGGTTTACATAACCTTTTGCCCATTTTTCATAGAATATGAATGACAACACAAAAATCTTTTTTGTACACACATGGTTAGTGGTTGTGCGAAGCCATTTATTGTCAAAGAACTGAGTTTACGCTTTTGAAATCATAATGAAACAGAAACTACTGAAATGTCCCTGATCTAGCGTTAACATGACCTTCAACAACTGACAGGAAAATTGTTCAGGAGCAAAGAAAAACTCACTTCAGCTGAAATACAGGACTCTCTGAAAAAATGTATGTTTGTTTCAAGATGCACAATATGTAAACTTTTGATGAGGGACATTTAGCGAGTTTCTAGTTGAAAATCGTAAAGAAACAGGTTTTTTGACAATAAATGGCTTCACACAACCACAAACCACGAGTGAAATAAAGGTTTTTTGCGTAATCGTTCATATGGGCTATATGCACAGAGAGCCCACGTGACCAACTTCCTGAGTCGAGAACCGGAGGCGAACCTCCGCCCCGCATCAAATTGCATTGAATTTTTAGCAGGTCTCAGACAAATAAACATATCTGAAGATAACCTGGTGGACAGCGGTTTACTGATATGATGTGACGAGCAGCTGGTTAAAAACATTGCGTGGGATGTGAAAACTGGCCTGGAGGAAACGTCATCGAGGTAGGAACTTTTATCTCAGAGCTAATGGTTAGTGTTCAATAGAAACAATATACAATTTTAACAACTAAATAAAAATGAAACTGCAGACAGGCCGCTTCTTTACTGTGCATGCTCGTTAAAAAATTTGCGGTAGTTTAATTTTTCATTTGGCGTTAGCGGTTAGCTTCGAAGCATAAACACCTCTCGTTATGAGCACAGATGTTCCTTCCAGTGAAGTGGTTACATCCAACGTAATGTTTTGTTTTTAACCAGCAGCTTGTCACATCGTATCAGCAAATCGCTGTCCACCAGATAATCTTAAGATATGTTTGTATTTGTCTGAGACCTGCTACTAATTCAATGCAATTTGATGCAGGGCGGAAGTTCGCCTCCGGTTCTTAAATCAGGAAGTTGGTCACATGGGCTCTCTGTGCATATAGCCCATTCTATAAAATGGATAAGTTTACATACCCTGTCATTCTGTAACAGAATTGAAGTTCTTACCAACTCCTTCAGAGCTGATGTCTTTTTGCGCTATTTTTTCTTTTGTTTTTTGCAATTTCCAAGAAAGATCTGCTATGTTATTAAACTGCTATCAAACCTGTGTAGAGGTTGTCAAAATAACTCCTACAGTACCACATGACGAAACATGAAAAGGGCTTATTTAATCATTAAGTATGATGGTTTAGATATGGTTTACAATCAATTTAAACATATTTTAGTTAAAAAAAAAAAAAGACAGGTTTTAGTCCAGAGGCCTGGTGGTAGATGGAAGGTCAAATACAGTATGTTATGAGGTGGTACTTGGTATGAAAAGTTAGCGAGCCACTGATCCAGAATGAAATGCAAACTCACCTCTCGCTCTTGCATTAACCTCTGTCCTTCAGCAGCATATAGGCGATTTGTCTCCTCCAAGAAGCGCTGCTCAAACGAGTCTTGATAAATCTGCAGTGAGAATGACAAGTACGCCATCAGCACAAGGCTACAGATTATGCCTCTACACAGCTTTTAAACCACCCATGTCCATGTACCTGCAGGTCAGAGAGCATGCTCAATAAGCTCCGGAGAAGACTGCGATCAATGGCCTCGCCGTTACGTTCCCTCTCAATGAGAAGGAGAATCCCATCAATGGTCTTACTTTGAACTTTCACATCACTGATGATATAGAATCTGAACAGCTCCAGACCCATATCCCTTTGAAAACAGGAAGATCATAATCACTCAAGGCACTTTTAGAAATTGAATTCTCTCCAAACAGTGACGCTCAAAACTTACCAGATTGATGGCAACATTGAGTTTTGTAAAACATAAGTACGGTCCAAAAACAAAAATATACTCCTAATCATGATCTGTGAAACACAGATGCAAAATTATTTTTACACCAAAGGGAATACAAGGAAAATCAATCAACAAACCAACAAAAGTACATACCATTTGTCTGCAATGATCTTGCCAACATTTGTCAATTTTCTTTAGAAAAAGCACACTATCTAAGGCATCCGTAAAAAAAAAAATGTTAAGGAATTTTTAATTCACAAAAGGACTATTAAAAAAGGAGTATTAAAAAAAAGTCAAATCAAAATAATGGACATACAACATCAAAAGGATATTCTCTGAACTGATCAATCTGTGCCTTAATGTGGTCTTCGCACACCGCCCGTAGCTGCTTGTAGAGCTTGGCAGAAATCTTATGGGAGCACAGATTTTCCACAGCCTATAGAGATACAAAATACTATGGTTAACCTCAGTATTAGTTCTAGGAGGCTATTCATGTGCTATACAAAGACCTGCCTTTGTAAACTGAATTAATCAAGTGTATGGTACCTGGTAGAGTTCCTCTAGGTTGTACTTGATTGAAGTGCTGTTCTGTATAGCCTCGACTGCTTCTTTCAGTTTCTGCCATGTCTCCTGTGTGTAATTCTCCGGCAATTTAGGCTTTTCTGTGAAAACATGAGAAAACATCACATAAAAATGTAAATGTGTGAGCAGGCACCTAAACAGATGCATGACCACATCATCAATAAAAAGGAAACAATGTTGGAGATCAAACAAATAATCATTTAGAAAAGTTGCCCGTGCTGGTGAGTGGGAACCTGACAATCAGCATCTCATCCCCATCAAAACACTTCAGACATTTCAAGTAGTTAGGGACAATTGGCCAACTTCACAGCAGCAATGAGTGTCCAAACATACAGTGATGTAAAGGGTGTATGATGTACCTTTAAAGTTCTTGATGACTAGTTTCTTGGCAGCTCCAGGTTTACTGCTGGAGAAGGTAGTGGAGCCTGTCCCTTTGGTCAGTCCGTTTGCATGATGCCCCACGCCACCGGGCAGGAACACTTTGCTTTTGTTGTTTGAGCATGAAGCAGCAGCGGATTCCTCAGCCATTTTAACATCCAGTCCAATGAAATCAAGTGAATCCTCAAATCGTAACTTCTTTTGAATGTGCAGTGGGGTGGGAGAGCAGGAGCTGGATTTGGGAGGAGAATGGGAGATCGTGTCAGCACTGTCTTCCCTCTCAGAGCAGTTTATTTTCCTCTTTTTCGGAGATGTAATGTTCCCGCTGTCGTTTTTGACATCAGTAGCCGCTGCTCTTGCCTCCTGGGTTGGCGGTGGTGGGGGATTAGGGGTAGATAAACCTGTTGGAAACATGAAAAAACGGGAATACAAATTCTTCACAGTCAGTCTTCTTGATCCCAAACTTCCAGGTAAGTCCAGAAGGAACTGAATGTCCCAGAGCGTTTGTCGAGGTTATGGCAACTGCGCTTCAGCAAAGTGTTCTATTCAGGTATGAAACAGACAATAAACTACTAACTAAAACAGTGCTCCACATGAACCTAGCCTTGCCTCTTTCTTGTTTTTGCTGGTAGAAAAAAGATGGTTGGCTATTGCTTCCTCTTTTGCTTGAATCCGCGCTGTTTCACGGCAGGTAAAAGCGATTTGGTGAAGCGTCCAGCTAACAAAACCTCGCGGAAAGAAAATCACAAGACAAAACAATTGCCTTTTATCATAGTTAGTCGTGCGCCGGTTGATACAGAGTGATTTCACTTGCAAAAGCTGGTTGGTGACCCCACCGGAAGTACTTTGTACAAAAGCGCTTCTTGCACACACGTTTTTTTTTTGGTCGTGCAGTAAAAACCTGCATAGTTTTTCCACACGATGGCGCTGTTATCATAATTTTGACATTAGACTAAGATTTGGTTTGTTTTTTCGATGCAAATTATATATATTATACTGAAAATGCCAGAATATTGGTAATTGCTACCCTATATCTTAAAACTAAAAACAGTTGATTTACTTTTTCTCAAGAATTTTTAATAGGCTATTTTCATGCAACAATTGGTTAAATTCATTATTTTTTTTCCTGGCTTTCGGACCTAAAAACAGAGAATGAGAAAGAAACCAATAAATAAATAAATAAATAATAAATAAATATTATTCAAGTCAAACCTAACGTGCCATGACGTAATGACGTAAGTAACGCTTCTTGACTTCCTCTGGTGAACGAGCGTGGATTGCTTATATATACTTTATAATAACTTCAATGTATTGCAATTCTGTGAGTGTTTAACTTACCCACCTTTGGTGTGTCAGCAACCTTTCGAGAAATCTAGTCAACCTTACCTGACCAGCGACGATGTTCAAAAAGTACGTGATTACCATTTTCTATATAGCTTGCAACTGCTAGCTGTGTAGCTATCGTTAGCGTCTGTATGATGTAGCTATCCTATCAGGAAAGAAAAAGTAATTGTAGTATTGTGTTATTATAATTTGAAAACAGCACCCAGAAGGAATGTGGGTATTATAAAAAGAAACCATTGCACAAATGATTGGCGCTGTAGGTGTGAACTGTGACTTAGAAAATGTTTAAGCCCCCCAAATATGTATTCTTTGTCATTTTTTTGTGTCTAGGTTTGATGAGAAGGAGAATGTGTCCAACTGCATCCAGCTGAAAACGTCAGTGATCAAAGGAATCAAAAACCAGCTTTTGGAACAGTTTCCAGACATTGAATCATGGCTCAATCACATTATGCCAAAAAAGGATCCTGTCAAAATAGTGAGATGGTATGCATGCACTATTCTTTAGCATCATTCTACTGTGCAAATTCTAGATGTCATAAATGAAACACTTCTCCCCACTTGTGCTTAAATTATACCCCTTCATAATTTGTTCATGTTGTTTATATTTCTTACCATCTTGCAGTCATGAACATATTGAAATCTTGACTGTGAATGGAGAATTGCTTTTCTTCAGACAAAGAGAAGGGCCATTCTATCCAACTCTGCGACTGCTGCATAAGTGTAAGACTTAATGGTTTGCCGTCACTGTATAAGCTCATATATTGTGGTCTACTCTTTGTTATTGTCTTTTCGTAGATCCTTTTATTCTCCCACACCAGCAAGTAGACAAAGGAGCGATCAAATTTGTCTTGAGTGGAGCTAATATCATGTGTCCAGGGCTAACGTCACCAGGTGCCAAACTTTATCCAGCTGATGCGGACACAGTAGTTGTATCCTTTTCAAGTGGACATCACATTATATATCATGGATCTCCAAACAATAGCTCCCCAAAGATTTTCTATAAGCTTGATGAGTCCTATTTTAGATGCATTTTCTTTTTGTTCTGTAGACGATGAACAAAATCTGCAAACAATTAAGGGAACATGGCGAACTAAAAAGAGGCAATTACAATCATATTCATTGTGTTGAGATATTGTTAGCTACCAAGTCTCAAGGGTGAACTCCAAGTAAGAACCCAGGTCGTTACAGATGTATATTTTGAAGCATAAATAGCTCTTCCACTTTTATTACATAAAAGTAGCCCACAGATTAATAAAGGTTGTAATCCCCTGTTGTATGCCAAACTAGGAAAATGAATTTCCCATCCATGGCTACATTTCTTCCTTAATGAATTATGTAGGCTATAATGGCAGAAGGTAAACAACATGCTCTCTGTGTCGGTGTCATGAAGATGTCTGCTGAAAACATGTATGAAAATTTACAAAGTCAATTTTTTCCTTCTTTTGTATCTACATCATTTAATAATTGAATTTCTTGCAGAGAAAAAGTAAACAAGGGAATTGGAATTGAGAACGTCCATTATTTGAATGATGGATTATGGCACATGAAGACCTATAAATAAGGATTTAAGTTAAGGATGCAACGCTGACCCAGAAATGTGGAGGTTTTAACAGAGGCACTCTGTGCCAGTCAACTGTTTACAACTATGGACTTGCTTAGAAACCTGTTGGGAGTTCTGAACTCTTTTGTGGACAAATAAAACAAAAATCAGCTTAAAGTTGCAGTTTTACTTGACTCTGGAACTGTCTTTTTTTTTCTTATTACTTTCTGTATGATATTAAAGGGTTAGCAAAATTATCTAAAAGATCATGACACAATCAGTGGCAAGCTCAATAAAATGTCACACATCTGAAAGAAATTTGAATGACAGTGACACGGTAGGACAGGATTTGACTTACAAAATAACCCTTCATTTATTTTCAGCTATAAAACGGGCACAGATCCTTATTGAGTTCATTGAAAGTCATTTGCTGGCATCAAGGGATCATTAAAATGCTTTAAATACATAAATTACAACTTATAAAAAAAAATACGATAACATTTCACCTGAAAAGGCATATCATATTCATGCCATGTTTATAAATTGTATAAACAAAACAAAAAAAAATCACTAACTAAAAACAATTACATTATCATGCTTTAGCAATCATTTCAAAACAAGGACAAATCTGCACATATCTATGATCAAAATAAAACAATTCCCTACCAACCTAATTATTTCGGGTCACACAATCATAGTGCGAAGATAGTGCAAATTCCCACTAAGTTCTACTTTACAATCACAATAGAAGAAACTACCATTTTGTCATCATAGAAGCAAAATATACCAGTGTAATTGACTTAGTCATTGTCAGAACCTTCAGGTGGATGAAACTCTAATAAGTCATGAAAATCATGTCCAAAGGGACGTAATCTATACACTCCAAACATCATAACCTGCATTTGATTTGGGGACATCTCACCAAATGTGACGGCCATGTCTGAACAGCATCCCTCCACAACATTTGTGGGATTTTCCTTAATGCTGTTAGATATCAGGTTGGCAACACTTTTGCTGTTGAAAAGGCCCTTCCCATATGCATCTTCTCCATTTTCTGCAAAAACACCCTTGTATTTAAGACATACAGCCAACTGCTTGTCCTCGCTCAACTTCCAGAGTGCACGGCCTCTCTCAGGACATTTGTCTTCATCCTGAAAAACCTCCACCAGTCTTTTCAAAGCTCCATAACTTAGAACAATCCCACTGTCATAAGAGACATACTCAAGCTCTCCTGATTTCATGGCATGGCCTAAATAGAAAGGTTCTTTGGGATCTTTTGTGAGCACCAGATACTTGAGATTCTCAATGATAGCGAATGTTGTAGGCTGTGCAATAAAAAACCACTGCAGGTCTCCGGCGTTATCATAAGCATGCTTCAGAGCTTTCCGCAGCCTTGCCCAGTCATCCTTTTCATTCAGGTCAATGGCTTCAAGGGCCTTAGATGATTCAGAGGTGTAGAACACAGATCTGTCACAGTGTTTGCTCCAGGTGTCCATAGCAGTGGCCCAGTAAACCAGGATTTTTGGTTGGACCATGATGACACAATAGACGCGAACTTGATTGCTTAACTCTCTGATCTGATCATCAGTGAGACGTTGCAGCTCGTCTTTGCTGGCAGCCTTAACATGATGGTGATGATGGAGTTCATATGGTTTTGTGTCAGTGATGAAATTGGAGAGAAGCGACAGGAACACACAAAAGACCCCTCCAAGCACCAACCCTTTTAAGAAAGAGCCTCCTTCAGACAACATTTTAATGGTGGTGCTAAGGAAGAGAAGACAAATGTGTTAGACCTGTTTGACAGAAATAAACAATTGTAATGATAGCTGGATGGTATGGAACTGATCTAAGGAGGTTGTGTTGATGTGGCATCACAACATTCTAAAGTCTTGAAATTGAGAATCAGAATAGAATTTATTGCCATTGTCAATGAAGGTTTCACAGACTCAGACACTTTCTTCGTGCAACATGAAACATAAACTTGTAATAATGAGAAATAATAAACCATGGAAAAAAAGATATACATTTTTTATAGAACTATAAAGGCATGCATAAAAATAGAAAAACATAGAAAAATCTAATACAATGGTCATTTAACACAATACGAGACAGCAGCATAAATAGTGAATTACAGATTAGCAGCAAATGTTAGTGTGGTCATACCACATAATGCAAATAGAGCAGTGCAGATGGAGGGCAGCTGAAAATTCTGTCTTGGTATCTATATGGTAGCTATCAAAATGCACATTTCTTTTACCCCAAAAAAATAATATGGCAGGTTTGTGAATCCAATCACTACCAAAAATGATCAGTGAAAACATTTGGCAATATTTTCTTGGCAAATATCTTTGAAGAACTGTTTCTATTAGAGTTGTAAATGGCAACTACCCTACGACTGAAATAGAATTATAATGTGAAGTTCACCGACAGAAACAAAATAAAGAAAGAAACATGATTTATTTATGCTGTATCTTCACTCTACATTCAGTCGATGGATAGATATTGGTTCAAATTAGATCGTGTTTGACAAACTCTGTTCACGGATAAAAAACAAACATCTATTGTTTAGCTAGAACGCAACTACTCGGGGCCTAGTTACAGCTTTAGCTAACTACTGGCTAAAGCAAACATCTACTTACTATTAATTCATTTTCATTTGAATCCAGCGCGAGCAATTGCTAACAAAAAGTTAGCAGTGTTGATTAAATGTCTACTTATACTTTATATATAATTTAGACTGACTTACTGTAGAATTCGTTGTCACTCACAGATATCCTGTTTGGTAGGATTCACCGTCACGTCAGTCAAGTGTAAAGAAAGGCATATTTCTGTCTGGTTTTACTGCTCCTGTGGCTGGCAGAGTTCCATGGGCACACAGCATAGTAACAACAGCCACCGCGACTTCCGCAGTGTGTGGTCACGTGATTTAGTAGGAGCCACGTTACATTTCTTACATTTCCTCTCGTTTATCCTTGCTCTCAGATTCTAATTTTATTTTGGTATCAGTTTATGCTTCTGCCTAGACCATTTTTACACTTTGACCATCCATAGCTTATTGGTGACATCGGTTTTATGGGCTGCTGTAAATCTTCGATATGATTTCACATAGAATTAAAGTAAGATGTTGTTTTCTGAGATGTAGGCTAACCTTGACTGTATTTTATAAGTTGAAGGTCTGTAGCTAGTACATAGAATCATTTTTCATGCATCAGATAAGCAAGCACGTCCTAAGCTGTAAACATGGCTGAAACAACATATTGGTAGGACTGCCTCTTGAAAGTTTAGAGGATTTTATTGTTTGTTTTTTATCTGTTTGTCTTTTGGCTGGACCACGAGTCCGTAATAAAGGATCTATCTATCTATCTATGATTACACAATCAAATATTGGCATAATTGAAAGTAATTGACTAATCAATACCAGAAAAATAGGCCTACATGGACCCAAAACACACCATTGAATTCTGTGCTGAGAGAAGGTTTTTCTATCACTCAGAAAGCTGGAATTGTTAAATCAAAAACTCAGGGAATCAGTAGATTTAGAGTAGGCTATATAACCATACGCTGTCTTCTTGTCTTGCTTTATCTTTTGACCCATTTGTTCACAATGAAATGATGAAAGTCAGTGTTGTGTTTTCTTTTTCAGAGCCATTTCAGACACCATTTTGACACAAACACATACATCACGAGAGACACCTCATCTGAGCAAATATTGACCTATCAGTTTGACAAAAAGCTCAAGGATTCGGTAAGACCTAATACCTATAGACACTGCAGTTGGATTGTGTACCTGGTCCAAGTAAACTAACAAATATTGTAAATCAAGGTCTGGCCTGTTTTCATAAGCCCCAGCCAGCATTAACTATGGATGTAACAATATCTGTGGTTGTGTAAAATCAAAAGTCTTACAATAATGTCATGGGCTGTCAAAATAGATAATTGCCCAAATACTTTACTTATTGCGTTAACACACATCAATTTCTTTGCAGCCAATCACAAGAAATTGCCATCATTACACACTTTTTACATTCCAATTCTTTTAAACATGAAAGAAATCATTTAACACAAGATATCTTACATGGGAGAGAAGTTGAGCATTGAGGGGTGACAGTGCAGGATGGTAGAGCGATCGTCTCATGATCAGAAGATAGGGGGTTTGAATCCTGGTTACTGCAGGTGCACTGTTGTTGTGTCCTTGGGCATGACACTTTACCTTGCCTCCAGTGTCCATTGGTGTATGACTGAGAGTGTGCATGGGTGAGTGCCTAATAGTACTAATAGTACTATTTATAAATGTGTTGTCTATTTAAAAATACAAATACAAAATAATTTGGATGGAAAAGTGATATAAGTTGAGATCATTTAGGCTACCATTATGCTGGAGGTACTTTTTACACCGAGAATATTTGAAGTACCACCAATCCTGTCAATATAAAATTAGGAAACCGGGTCTAAATGGTCTAAAAAGACCTAAATTGGACTCAATTATGTATAAACTTGGTATAAAAAATGTGTACACCAGAAAAACACAACTGTGAATGGTGTTAGTGGTTCTCAAACAGTTTGAGAAACACTTCTTGTGGCTAATAAGTGTTGTGACATACTTTTAGTCGTGTGATGTCACCGATCAACACATAGAGACCAACAGGTGTCTGACATAAAACATGTCCTTTGCTGGTCAGCTGCTGATTGCTGCAGCAAAGTAAACATTTGTTAGAGCTCTCTGAGCAAGCACAGATAGCTCTGTGCTCAATTGACAATGTCCTCTAAATTGGATCTCTGACGCCTGGTCCATCACGTCAAAACCATTATGAAGGAGACTGGCTGTGATGATAATGTATTGATCATTCTGTGATGGATGACTTCTCCCTACATATAAGTGAACGGCCTGGCTGGGTCAGGCCATCGTCCAGCCATAGTCACCTCAGACAGAGGCATCATGATTTCTGCCGCTCTGTTTTACCTTGTAGCTGTGCTTTGTTCAGCGGGATGGACACAGGCTGTTCCTCTGTACGCGGACTCAGGCTTGGAGCCACAGGCAGGTAAGACATTTTTTGTCATTAACACCTATTTTTGGGCATGTTATTAACAGAACCGTTACGTAATAGTTACCTTCACTGACACAATACGACATTTTACTTTAAACTAAAAACTAAACTAAACTATTCAGGAAACTCAAATCACTTTGTGTAAATGCTTTATGAAAATAGAACTCATTCAGAAGTTGGTAACAGAGGTGGAGGATGGCGCCAACATGGGAGAAATAGAACAGAGAGAGAGGAGTGATCTGTATCCTCTGCTGATGCAGCACAACAGTGGGAGAGACCCCTGGACTAAAGGTAATAACCATAAGAACACACCATATAAAAGCCCAATACATTGATAATTTGATTTTGATTTAATGTGTTTAAAGGAGCCAAAGAGTCTGCCAAAGAGGGAAAATATTCCAACATGGTAAAAATAAAGTAAATTATGATCATGCAGTAGACTGTATTTATATAATTTGATTGTTTTTAGGTGGAAGATCTGAAAGAAGTCATTTTAAAGATGGCTGCAGCTGACAAGCTTCGCTCTCAGGGTTTTATAAGATCAGAGCAGAGCCTGCCAAAGACAAACAAGAGAGGTGCAAACTTATTACCTTTATCTGTCTTTCAAACTAAAATATAATGCATTATACACAATAGCTGCTGTCTAAATACTATTTTGCAGTCACTGGCCTTCACAGTAATGTGATTTTCTTTCCACAGCCTGTTTCTGGAAATACTGCGTGACCAACTAAAGGCACCATCAGGATATGATTTCTACACAGCTTTTTTTCAATACACTGTCCACATTTTTAATAATTTATCATCCTTAACTGATCAACAGAAAATATATTTTTGAAGTTGTACAGTTGACTTTTATTGTGGATAAAAATAAAGTTGAATATTATAAATTATTTTAACTCTTGTGCACACTGTTATCAAAGTTAGCAATGGTTTATTAAAGTGACAATAAAATGTAAAGAACAAGAAATAACTGTTTGAAGATTTCTGCCAAGCCTGCGACACAACATGATCATAGTGTTGAAAAGCTACATTTAAAACAAAACAAGGAACATAGACATATTTACAATATACAAAGAAAACAATTACTAGACTACAATTGACAGTCAATTGCACAGTTGGCCTCACCAGTATTGCATAAGAATATTTTGTCTGTGCAGTGTTGTGACATAAATAAGGAGAAACAGCCCTATTTTCTTTTAGCCACTGTAAGGTAAGCTTTTTCAATCTCAATATCGGCAGGACATGTCTGCTTGAACTCCTCTCTTTCGTAGGCATTCTGCAGGTACCGCCACACACCCGTGAACTCGGCTGGGATCTCGAAGTCACAGTATTTCCTGGCAGCGACCTAAAAGGAATAAAGACAAGATTTATAAGATAGCGGCATACCAAAATAAATGAAGTGAGTGATCCCATTTAACATCCTAACAACAACATGTTCAAATCTAATATTGGTTTTAATCATTGTGATGCCACATAAGGAGATTGTGTCTTATACTTCAACAATTCCAGCACATGTCCTCAATAAAGTGCAGTCTCCTGTTGTTACTAAACTCTGGAGGTTCTTAGCTTTCAAAGGAGGAATGGCCTGTTCAAATACAATTTAACTTGCGCTTGTGTCCTCATATACAGCTGTTTTTATATAACACAGCTGAATCAGATCATACAAACATAAAACAATGCTGATATTGCCTATTCCTCTTAACTGTACAAATATGATAACAAAATTATCCAGTTATATATTTATTTATTTGTGTAATCTTTCCATGCTTATTACCCTCAATAAATATGTTAATTTGTGAAGTGGATAGTGTGGGGAGTAAAAGCTGTCTGACCCTGATCACATGCAGTTTAGGCAGGAGGTTGCAGTCAGCTAGCGTCAGCCGGTCTCCATCCAGAAATGCCCTTTTGGAGACGGTGAGAGTGTCCGTGGAGTTGTGGTCGATCTCCTCTGGCAGCGGGGAGTTCAGGTAAACATCCAGGCGCTTGAACTCCCGTAGAAGGTTTTTTTGCTGGACTATCAACAGAAATATTTTTCTCAATTTTAACATTTTTGCTGGAACGATGTTCATTAGCCTTGATACTGTCATTACCACCAAAATCAGCTGTATATGCAATGCAACAAAGACGTTTTGTTGTAGTTAAAATGACTTTACAATTCTCTCATTCATATTCTCAATGAAGCAATCTGTAACTATTTTGTAATTTTAACTCCAATGGACATGGACATAATAGTATTTATATATATTACTGGTAAAAAGTTTTGGAGCACCTTTTTATGTATTAGTTTTTCTTTATTTTCAAGACTATTTACATTGTATATTCTCACTGAAGACATCCATTATGAATGAACACATATGGGATTATTATGTTTTGAACAAAAAAGGTTGAAATATATTCTTCAAACAGCCGCCTTTTGCTTTGATTACAGCTTTGCATTTTGACATTTTCTCAATGAGCTACGTAACGTAGTCACCAGAAATGGTTTTCCCTTCACAGACTGTCGAAAACCATCTCTGGTCACCTCATGAAGCTCATTGAGAAAATGCCAAGGCTAAAGTTTGCTAATTTTAAAGAATTTAAAAGATAAAACATATTACGAATTATTTCACCCTTTTTCATTTCCTTCATAATTCCATGTGTTTATTCATAGTTTATTGCCTTCAATGAGAACCATACAAAGTTAATAGTGTTGAAAATAAAGTAAAAAACAATGCATAAAAAGTTTTTCTAAACTTTTGACCAGTAGTGTATATGTATATACAGTACATACTCATTACATCATTACATATATACATACTCATAATTAATTTCATTTTGGGCTATACAGTATAATATATATATATATATATATATATATATATATATATATATATATATATATATATGTTATATCTATATATGAGGAGTTCATTTGCAAAAGCAGACATCTCCGTTTTGAATTCTTTGCCAATTTGTTCTAGATTTTGATCACTTTACTCTAGAGGTGACGCAAGCAAAGCTAAAGTTGAGTCAATTTGATCAAGAACAAGTAACTTAATACGTCTGTTCCACTAATATGGGTCTGGTCATTAAAAACAAAGCTACACAAAGGGAAAATCACAAGCAAATCTTGATTTTTGTAAATGGCACTTATCTGTTTTTGCAAATGAACTCTTCATATCTTAATGAAAATAGATTAACCACTATTAGTGTGAAAATACAGAACTGTTCTACTCCAAAAATGTAATTACAAATTGCTTTGGGCAGATCTTGGACAGAAGATCCCTCCAGTTGTTCCAACATGGAACATGAGATACTGTATATGGTATATGCTCATATGTGTTTCTAAAATAAAGTTATTCTTTTATTTTTTGTGGCTCGTAGGTGACACTACATAGACTTTTCCATTCCAGAGCATTCCCCAGTATCAAACATTTGTGTCGGTGATGGTCCTGGAAGCTCTCAGCGTTAAATGTAGTAAAACTGTCAAAAATTGTGAAAAAATATATATATTATATATATAAAAAATATATTTGGGCTTAAATCAGAGCCGAGTATGTCTTGTTTACTCATGGGCTGGACATAAACCAGCCTAAGCCTAAACCAAAATATGGACAAATTTTTGACATGGGATTTGTGCACTTAAAGCCACAAAGTAAGATAAAAATCACTGATAGCTTTTGCCACCTTGAGTAGCAGCCTACCAATTTGTCAGATTTTTGGTTTGGCCCATTGTTTTTACAGAATATTTAGCTTAAAATATGAATCATACTTACATGCATTATTAGGACTGTTCTTGATAAACGCTGAGAACTTTGCAAAAATATCTGCTCCCACATCAAATGATTCTTTGTTTACGGGACTGAGATGCGGATATCTGTAGAAAATAAACAAACATTGTCTTAATTTGAAGAACGTCTGTCTACTTCAAAACCTCCTTGTGTTCATATTTATACAAGATTGCGTCAACAGTACCTGGGTGGGGCGAGAGTTTGCTCAAGAAATTCTTCGATTTTGATGAAGTCTGTCTTGAGGGTGCCGTTGTAGAGAAGGAACGGTGGGTTGGTCCCAGGGGCTAAGTCTTTCAGTTCTGCTGGTTTTCTGTAGGGGGAATACCAAAAATAACTTCATACTTTGAAAGAAAAATGTCAAAATTGCTGCTGATATTAATGACTAACACAATGTTCTCTGCAAAACACTGCTATGGGAGTGGCTGGGAGCTGCCTTGTGTGCTGACTGAATCATTCAATTATATCTACATCCTTTGAAAGTTCCTGAACTTATTTGCTTACTTCTAATGAGCCTGAGAAATCCACACAATAAACGCTCCGTATGAGACGCTGTTTTGTTTGTGCGCAACACAGGAGTCTTTGTACAAGCTGAAATAACCAGGCCCTGTCAAAGTCGTGGTAAATGAACGCCGGACACCTTTTGGAAGTGGCTTTGGGTTGCAAGAAAGAAAATCTCTATATCTTTTTCTTAATGGAGTTTGGTGTGAAAGTCCCTGCCACCAGATGCTCAGGAAGTGTATGTGTTTTGGCCTGGGGAGGGGGAACATGTAGGGGTGTGGTGGGGGAGACTCACTTCCTCATGTCAACGGTGGTCACTGTAAACTTGACTCCTTTGAGCCACAGAACCATGAAGAGGCGCTGGCAGAAGGGGCAGTTCCCCACGTTTTCGCCGTCATGTCCAGCCTGGAGCACACAGAGGAAGAAAAGCATTTGAACTTGAGAAATCGCTAAGGTCAAAACTACATTGTCTCCCGGTTTGCTGATAAAGACAGACATAGCCTTGCATGCCAATCGAATAAGGTTTTGACACTTGCCTTACAAGATAAGAGAATAAGATCACTCTGAAATCTTGAACAATTTCAATAGGCCTCTCTGAATTAAAAAGGAGATTCAAAAATTCTCCCAAAAAAGCTGATTGTTAGGTTTTCTTCAAATATTTACATGCCAAAATCTACTTTTCAGTATGCTGAGGGATTTTAAGTTGTGTTGTCTGAGCCTTTTATTCACATGGCGTATGTCAACATTTTCTTGTTTTTACTAGATTCAACAGAACTGAACAAAGAAAACACAGTATAGTCCCCACATCCCGCTATACGAATGGACACAACTTCATTCTGTAAGATCCCTAAACCAAAAAAAGTACAAAAGAAGCTAAAATACTTTTCAATTCAGTCCATGTAAGTACAGCACCAGTGGTGGGTGTGCCCCCGTCCCATTTGGGGCCAGTCTCCCACAGCTCCTCGCTGCCTCTGAGTGTGGGCAGATAAGGCGAGCCATCTGCAGCTATGCTTCACTGATAAACGAATCAACCGCAACATAAACATTTCAACACCTGCCGCTATTACATGTAACACAAAGAGGCGAATCGGGTGACACTGAAAAGTAATTGAGAGCCACTTGCATCCCATTAAATTGTCTTAAAAAAAATAAAAAATACTGACCTTGATAAAGAGTTCAATGCTTGGCTCCTTTTCAGAGTTTTGTCTCAGTGCCATGGTATCCTCACAAAATATGTTCTCCAAAATGTCCTTATTATGAATTGTTTAAAAAAGAATGAAATAAAATTGATCTGTGGCTCGATGTGTGGCAGAATTCCAGGAGTTACACACCTCACTGTTGGTGGCTGGGTTTATTCGAGGGCTCCTTGGAGACTATCACTCTGAGCATACTTCACAAGTCAGGGAAAAGAGGGAGGACCCAGATGACTGAGAGAGAGAATGGGCGGGGGGGGGACTACCTCTTATATACTGAAGTCAGAAAAGGCTCAAAATAGGACCACTGCCCCATTGCGATATACAGGAACTGAGTCAAAGCAACGCAAACAAATTATATGAATTTTGCAAGTTATACACAGCTCACTGGAAAAGGCTGGATAAAATACTTACCTTTAATGGGACAGGGCTGACAGCTAATCCAATTGTGTGGCTGGAGACAGTAAACTTGTGCTATAAGTAGTTACACCAAATACTCCAAAGACAGAGAAAAAAATACCCCAAAATACCTTTGGTGCATTATCTTTCATCATGTTGATACTTCAAACAGAAAGTGGAGCTGTGGTGAAATCTCATGTTTATCGGTGGAAAATGCTTGTTCAGCTCTCCTTTTCAAGTGCTGCCTGTTGGTCAAAGAGTTCTGTTACAAACAATAAAATAAGCATTAAAAACTCAGGATTATAGGCTGAGAAAATACAGTTGTGGCCTAAAGTTTACGCATTTCATAGAATATGAATGACGACAAAAAAACCTTTATTTCACTCATGGTTAGTGGTTGTGTGAAGTCATTTATTGTCAAAAATAAATGGCGCTTTTCAACTAGAAACTTGCCAAATGTCCCTGATCAAAAGTTTACATATTGTGCATCTGGAAACAAACATACATTGTTTCAGAGAGTCCAATTTCTGACAGTCCTGTATTTCAGCTGAAGTGAGATTTTCTTTGCTCCTAAACAATTTTGAAGGTTGTATAAACGTTAGATCAGGGACATTTGAGTAGTTTCTGTTTCAATATGATTTCAAAAGAGTAAACTCAGTTCTTTGGCAATAAATGGCTTCGCACAACCACTAACCATGAGTGGAAAAAAATATTTTTGTGTTATCATTTTGTTATCAAAATGGCCAAAAGATTAAAATGGTATGTAAACTTATGAGCACAACTGTGTGTGTGTGTGTGTGTGTGTGTGTGTGTGTGTGTGTGTGTGTGTGTGTGTGTGTGTGTGTGT
Organism: Lesueurigobius sanzi; assembly: GCA_900303255.1. Classification (NCBI taxonomy): domain Eukaryota; kingdom Metazoa; phylum Chordata; class Actinopteri; order Gobiiformes; family Gobiidae; genus Lesueurigobius; species Lesueurigobius sanzi. The sequence continues at coordinate 90 of OMNZ01025339.1, read as the reverse complement.
GTGTGTGTGTGTGTGTGTGTGTGTGTGTGTGTGTGTGTGTGTGTGTGTGTGTTCATTAGCACAGATTCCCTGAGCTGAACTGGAAAACAA
>OMNZ01025336.1:0-10060 GCA_900303255.1 Lesueurigobius sanzi | reverse complement strand
CGTCACCACCAGTGTGTGAGCTTACACGGGCCACAGTCATTTAGAAATTTCAGGTTTTTGAGTCCAGGTGACTGAAATATACAACGGCTATACAAAGTCCAGGATGAAAAAGCAAAAAAAGCGGGACTAGTTTGCATGGGTATCAATTTAACACCCCATTGTGGCTGAACATTCGTATTGGCTTGTTGCATAATGTGGCTATGCTACTTCGGCTAACCTGAACTTGTTAGGGCCAGTACTTCTTGTGCGTATTCATTTACATTCAGATGATCTTAGATCCATATTTGAATAATAATAAAGTAATAATAAAGCTTGATGTAGGATGTAAATACTTCAGTGGAGGAGACATTAGAGCATAGACTGTACAAACAGTGGACGTAGCATTAGCTTGTCCTTCATGACACCCATTATTACAGGGGAAGACTCAGGAACTTCCTAATGGACTTTCCATTAAAACATTTTTTGCTCCGTTTTAAAGGCGACATAAATATGCTAAATCAACTTTTTCAAGTTTTTAACCATGTTATAACGTCGTTCCCTCGTCAAAAACAGACCTGGAGCAGTATTTCACTTCATTCACGCAGTTTTGAATGAATCCTGTTTGTGCTGGTCCGTTCATGTTGACTTCTGCGGCGCTTGGTTTTGTATTTCCTGGAAAAATTACGTCATTGTTCAAACCCCCAAACTGTCCTCCATATTTTTGAAGCCAATAATCCAATATTGGATCAGTTGTTAGCCGTTCTGTCTCACAGCATGGACTAGGGCAGGGCGATATGACCTAAAATTGATATCACGATATAAAAATAAATATCACAATAACGATATATTTGACGATATAATTGACAACGGATACAATATTTCAAAATCCCACCTTTACGCCTATTTTTCTTTTTTTCTTTTAGCACCATGCAAATTTCCTTGCAAATTTGATCTACTCAAGTAACATACTGTACATATTTCAATTCATTTTACGTTTAAACACGCTGCAGCTGGTCATGACTTCAATCAAAATCAGCTGAATGCACATGCTAATTATATCGCATCCACAACGATTTCTTAAAATTACGGCGATATCCAAAACTCATACCGGTATATCGATATGCGATACGATATGGCCAAACCCTAGCGTGGACCCAGCCAGTCCTTAGCACTACAAATCAAAGCTAATAGTTTATTTTTACAATGCGATTCCCACTGTTCAAATCCTCATCAGCCCTGAGCACTGTGTCATCTTCACAGAGGCATTATTTAAATGTCAAGAGTCAAATGAAGGAACAGGGATATGGTTTAAGGAACAGGCCACCGTTTTGCCATACAGAGATGTGTTCTTACCTGAGCTTAGATGAGTTGATGCGTACCTGTCTGGTCTTTGTGTCAGTAAGAACATACTGTATCTCAGTATGGAAAAACGGTGGCCTGTCCCTTTAAGGTTAGGGTTAGGATGAGGGTTAGATAGCCTACAGTATACTTTCAGACAAACCAAGATCTATCTAAAGTCGCAGCAGACCTCTCTCCCGAGCCAACTATCTAGAACTAACCCAACTCAATCTCATCTCACAACTGTAGAGAACGCTTTATGACAATCTTCAGACGCAGACAGTGTCTCGATGATGATGCTGGAGCCCTGATAGTAGCGCTCATTTGGCTGCCTTTGATTTGTCAGTTTGCCGAGATGCTGTTGGTGAGAGTGAACCCCATTAGCCCCAGATCACCAGACTTGTTAGCGGCGGCAGCTCCTGCAATAATTTACAACCCTTCATCTCAGCAGAATGTGTTTCTTGTAAGGTGTAATGGAAGCAATCCATTCTGGCTGTCACGGCTGGAAAACACTTTGTTTTCAAGACAAATGGTGTTTGTATGGAAGATGCTGGCTGCACTGGAGTCAGGACGAGGTAAAGGAGGTTTGCCATAGGTGTGTCTCATATACAGTAGGCCCACTAGGTTTTTGAGGACCACAGGACTTCTATAGAGAGTAGTAATACTGTATGTGCTTAGTTGAATGAATGAATGAATGAATAATCTGGTAGCACTTTAGAATCTCCAAACACTTAGAATGTCCAAACACATTCCTAACATTCCTAACACATTTCTAAAATCCCATTTCTTCATAGAGATGAGTTTATGAGCAAATTTCACAACTTGCGGGGTGGGGTCACTTTTTAGGCTCACAGTCACAGAAATTCGAGAAAAGTAGCCTGCAAACTCATGGAATTGATTTAAAATGCGTTATATTTAGATGCCCAGTATAATTTCCACAAATATCCGAGTTTACAATTTACTAAAGGAGGACAAAACAAATTCAATTCCTCTTCTAGGTAATAATCAGGTATAGTGCCTTTAATAAAAATAAAAAAATGTAACCCTAACCCTAACCCTGACCCCCTTACTAGGGTAATTACCTAGTAATTAGTAATTACATAGCAGTTACCAGTTGTTACCGGGCCGTATTCTAAAGTGTAACCAATAATCTTTATTGTCATTGCAACAAGTACAACAACATTTTTAGTTAATAATTAGTAGCATATTGCAGCTAATTACATTAACCAGAACAATGCCTTCTGTCTGTGATATTTTAGTGAAGATTATGAGGTCAACATACAGTATAGCTTTCCTTATCATTATGGACATTATTTAGAAGAGGGGTCCCCAAACTTTGCTGAAATTAGCATGTGAACAATCTGGGACCTCCATTCACTGTAACAGGTACCGCTAATATTATCAAGCAGAAAAAGCATTAAGAATCTTGTTAAATTAATAGCATGTTTTTAGATGTATTGTTTAGCCCTTATTCAGAAAATGTTGTCCTCAATTAGGAATTATATAAAATCTTTTTTATATACAGTTGTGCCCATAAGTTAACATACCCTTTTAAGTTTGCACACCCATTTAATCTTTTTGTCCATTTTTCATAGAATATGAATGATAACACAAAAATCTTTTTTCCCGCTCATGGTTAGTGGTTGTGCAAAGCCATTCATTGTCAAAGAACTGAGTTTACTCTTTTGAAATAATAACAAAACAGAAACTACTCAAATGTCCCTGATCCAACATTTAACAAGAAAATTGTTCAGGAGCAAAGAAAAACGCACATCAGCTGAAATACAGGACTCTGACAAAATTGAACTCTGAAAAACTTGATGTTTGTTTCAAGATGCACAATATGTAAACTTTTGATCAGGGACATTTGACTAGTTTCTAGTTGAAAAGTGTAAACAAACAATAAATGACAATAAATGGCTTCACGCAAATGCAAAAGTTTAAACTTATGAGCACAACTGTATACATAAATTGAAAACATCTTGGAATCCCCAGCTCAGACCCCCCGGGGCCTCTATATCTATTTGGGAGCCCCTGATTTAGAAGAATGAGTGGATTGTAGTAAATTAATGGTAAAACACAAAAGCATGTTACTTTTAATTTTACAATACAAAAAGCGTGAAACATATTGCTTCATTGTTGGATATTAATCTTACAATAAGAAAAGAAACTGTCAGTATAGACCCTGAGTAGCCAAGTAATAATGTCTCGCTTCATTTTTCTTCGCTGCTCCGTCCACATTGGGCTTGAAAAAGTGGAAAATAGGCTGCAGGTAATGATCCATTACATATGGGAATTGAATTGGTGAGTAAATATTTCAGCTCAACATCGTTTTTTATGCTACACTTAAAACCAGTTACAGGAATAACAACAGTTTCTGCAAGAGACCCATTTGGCGATATTTATTTTCGAGCACATTATGCATTTTTATCACTGTTTTAAACCTATGGCACGCCGCCCAAACGATCCGTCTCGACTCCCACGTTTTTGGTCCCGGCGTCACATGCACCACCCTCCGCCGCTCTCCCAATCCATCTCCCCAGTCCCCACAGTCCTCTCCATAAATCCTGGGACAGCGGCGCTTTAATGGATAATTAATTGGTACGGCAGCAGTCCTGTAATAAGACAATAAATTACGACGCGGGCCGGTGTGCTGTGTCAGTGTGTGTTGCTAATGGCCCCTCAGGGTTGGGGCAGGAGGCTAATAAATTAGACAGGTATAAACTGGTGTGTGCTAAGTAGCCCTCGACTGCTATAGCCGGAGTGAAGGAGGGGAGAGAGGCGCCCAACGTGATATAATGGACTGACTTATGTGAGGTTAATGTCTCCCCAGAATGCTGCTTGGCCCATGCATATTTATAGCTGATGTCTGTTGTTGTATGTGTATTTATTTAATGAGATTTTGGACCAGTTTGCTCAATTAACAAAGAAACTTTGACCTGGAAATCTACACAAACACTTATTATAGTATTGCACTGTATCAGTTTCTTTTTGAAATTACAGTATATGTAAAAAAAGTTTCTCAAATGCATTTTTTTCAGAGATTTTTTTCAAGAAACTCCTGCATGAAACTGAGATCAAATCCTCTGATGCTGTTTCCTCACCAGGACCAATCATGCTCATGATGTCAATATTTTAACCTGTTTGTGTGTCTTTGCTGAGGGGGTGGGGTGAGTATTGTGGGGAGGTTTGTGGGTTGATTTTAATCTGTAAAGCACTTTATGTTACCTTGTGTATGAAAAGAGCTTAATAAATAAAGTTTGATGGGTTGATTGATTGAAATTATTTTCTCATTAATGTGTTCAAAAATGGTGACAAAATTTGAAAACGTATGATTTTGATCAGATTTAAGGGGTTTCGGCAAAAAGATTTATGTCAGTCAAATGTCAATTGACAAATCGTCAGTTTTCTATTTTGAGATTTCCTTCAAAAGCTGTCTCTCTCCCATAGAGTATTGGCACCTGCCCTCCAACTGAAATCATGGCACGATCAAATTCTAGATTATGAATGCAACCTATTGTTGGCTGGGTGGTGATTATTTTATCAATCTTGAGCGCTGGTCAACAGCCTGGAAACCAACGCCGAAATCTTCGCAGGGATTTGGGAATCACAGAACACAGAACCAATCACAGAATGAGGAGGGACAGCAAGACTATGACGCAAGACTATGAGGCGTACTATTGGACAGACTGGATTAGCTGAGGCTCATACGTCATTGGATACAATTGATATGATTGGCTCTGGGCTCCGTGCAGATGCATGTGATAGACATACGTAGCCCCCAATAAACGGCTATGGACAATCGTAAACCACACCTTTCCTATACGAGAAAATGAATGGGTGATTCCCAGACTAAATATTACGCTAGCCAGGCTGACATTGTGCTGCATCTCTGTATGGAAAACACTTTACAAAAAAAACAAAAGGTTTGATGATTGACTGATTGAATATTCCGACAGGTATCAAAATATTTTTTCCCTATTCATCTGCAGTGTTTTGCCTTAAAGTGCATATGATACATAAGACGACAAAATCTTAGGCAAAAATTCTTCAGTCTTCATCCGTACTCTATAGTTCAAGTGTAGGACGTTTCGATCTTAGAACAAAGATCGTCATCAAGATAAGATACAATATTATACACATGACCCTCCTTGAACCGCCATCTTATCGTGGTGGAGGGGTTTGAGCCCCTGAATGACCCTATAGGAGCTCTGCTGTCTGGGGCATTATGCTCCGGGTAGAGTATCCCATGGTCCTAGGTGGCGGGTCAGACAAAGAGCGGTTCAGAAGATCCTATGATGACCATCAAGGACTGTTATCTCGACCAGAGGTGAAGGAATGTCGTGGGGCCGTCATCTTGTGGACCCACCACCTGCAGGAGCCATAAGGGACTGGTGCAAAGTGATAACGGTTAAGCGGAAGAAGATGGATGGATATTTTACAACAATAATACTTAAAAGGTACACTGGGTAACATTCTGGGTTATACTGTCGCCAGCAATACAAAACATGCTCCTAATGACCAGCTAGACACAGAAAATGCTAATTTTGCTCTGGATAATCAAAGATGAGGACCTAACCTATTTAACTCTCATATTTGGTTGTCTTTGGTCAACATCTCCATGGAGACGAGCTGGAGACGTCCCCGCTGTGGGAAAGTCACAAGTCAGGTTATAGGAGAGGTGATTAGGTATATTTCAACACCATCTGTAATAAATGCTTATATTTTATTGAATTAATTGGGTGAAATGGGCACAGGAAGTGACATACTAAACAATGTATAACTGTTTCTGTGCTGACCATGTTATACAAATGAGAAATGAGTGAGTAATGCTGTGTTCCAGATGACCTTGGAGCTCCGACCAGGAAATTTCACGCACCAACCCTGTAATTCCGCCTCGGAAACCCGGGTTGTATCTCTCAAGCCCGACTTAGAGGAAGCAACATGGAGACGCACTGTTCGAAATAAATAAAAACACCAGACTACTCAAAATGTAACTCAAGAAACTCAAATGTATCAGTTAAAAGACGTTAAATACTCTCAAGTTCTCAGTCTATACAGTTATCTTTGAACAAAAAAAGCTTTTCTTTGAACATAATAATCAAAAACCGTACCCGTGGTTGGGAAACACTGGCTTACGTCATGAATTTGTGTCACTGTCTGCCATAAGCTTTCCGACCTGACACATTAAAACACAGTAACTCGGAGGAAACATCTGTCCCAGCTCCGAGGACAACTGGAAAACAGTATAAGAATCCTATGGAACTTCACCTCTATAAGTATGTATGTCACATACTTAAAAAGTGTAATAAAAACAACTTTCCCCCCAACTTACATGTTCATTAAATTGACCCTTCACTTTCCACAGATATTATCCATCAAAGTAAGTCCTAATTAGCTGCTTACATCATCAGTGACATCAGCTGGAGGCAGGAAGTGAGCAAGATAAATAAGATTATAGATTATAAATGTAAAACTACAACTAAATAATGTCGTCCTGTTGTGGCTTAAGGTGCAAGAACAAGAGGAATGACATTTGAGACGATAATATTAGGTTTTATCTGATTTCCAACAACAGTTTGTTACTAAAACAACAGCTACAATGGAAATAGATAGGGATCTAGCTTTCGGCCTCTAGCTAAGCCCGTAATATTTACAAACAATGAAAGGGTCTATACAATTTAAGTTTATCTGAGGTGTTTCACAAAAATATTGACTAATATCCAGAGAGTCAGCATCGTACACCAATATTTTACACATGGCCACAATGGGCGACGATGAACAAAATGTGCCATAGCCCAAATCTATCAAACTGTCAGTTTTTAAAGAAGAAAACCAAAGCTTAGTAAACACAACAGCATCTCCTGCTCAGAAGAGAGGAATTTGAGTGGATAGAGCTTAATCCTGTTTAATGGTTGTCTGCTTTAGAGGTGAGAGGGATTAGGGTGAGAGCAGAGCACCATGTGTGTTTTGTGTATCACAGCAAGCGCAATCTCCAGTACAATACTCAGCATTATGCTACGCTAAAATTATTAATACTTGAATAAAAAGGCATTGGGAGAACAAACTAACATTCCTGGCTGTAAAAAGCGTTTTCATGCTAATCTCATAGTAGTGAAAAAGCTCTCTCTGATTGATCCTGATAGACTCTACATTATTGATCAGAGCTCTCCAGTGAACACACCTAATTATACTGATAATAAAAAGATCCATGGTGCATAACAGTTAGGCATGTAAGATAATCAGTACCCCATATGGTCTGGCCATAGGTGTCAGATGTCTCCACTACATTGACCTGTTCTGTTGAGATCATGTGGGTTTTTTTTTTTATTGTAATTTAGATTTTCTTTTGTGTTTGTGTAATTTTTTTGTTATTTGGTCCCTACAAGTAAATACATTTACATTACTAGTTATGGGCGCATGTAAACCCCTCCCACTGGTCTATGGAGCATCACAGTCCTGAACATCGCCGCTGCTGCCGGAAGTACAAATGCCATTAAAAAATTGCATAGACTTAAAAAAAAATTCATATCAAATGAAAGAAAGAAAGAAAATCCATACTTTATTTAATTGTAAATTTAAATATACTTGAAGTGCTTGCTGCTGAAGTGTGGGCAGCAGAGATCAGGAGAGAAGGACAATGAAAGAGCTGATATTCAGCTGGCCTGCTGCAGCCAGAGCCTCATATTTTACTACTGACTGACAACTCTAAAGACAGAATGCCCAGCTCAGAGCTCTCTCAGCCCCGACTTCAACATTCCTCCATATTTTCTGTAGGCTGTCAGGGCTGCTAATAAAGCAGGCACAAATAGAGGGATGGTGCAGGAGCTGCGCTGGATGAAGTATCTAGCACTGATGTAATAAGGCGTATAAATCTAATTTAATTACCAGCGCAGGGACAGCCTGTAGAAGCCATGACTGGATTTATTGTGTCTTAACTTGGCATCTTAACGACTTTGTGCTTTTAATATCATTACCCTGTAATTTATTCTTTTTGGTGCAGACACACACACACAGTATGGAGGCTGTGGCCCACACCCACAGCGCACTGCTAATCCTTTAAAGCAGTAGTACTACACATCACAGGACTACAGAGGTGATCTACACTCTTCGTCTGCCATCCTTTTTGCAGAAGTCCTCAAGGTGCTACCAAACTCACACTTTACACTCACATCTACTCACTCACGCCTTCTCCGAGCCCCCTGAAATCTCCCACATGAATAACAAGTTATGTCAAAATTATTTTATTATCCTGACCCTGTGTCACTGACGAAGCTTCTTCTTTATTTGGGCAAGACATTCAACAAATACTACTTGCGATTGAGAGCACTGAATAATTGTTGTGTGATTTATGTTTCAATAGTGAAAAATGATGATAAACAAAACTAAATAATGTGAAAATCCTAATATTTTCAATAAACATACCATAAAATCCCGCCTCGCAAAAAAAAATCTGCAGAATAAGGTGCACAAAACACAAACTACATCTATTTTACACGTCAATAAGAAGCTTTTTCCACTGAAAGATGTACTCGCAGTGGAATGAGCAACTTTGTTTTCTCAAGATACACATACTTCATTATATTTCTAAAGTTGAAGTAAAAACTGCAGTATGATAAAACTACTCTAAGTAGTAGTAATGTAAATGAGAACTACCCACCTCTGACCATGTTAAGCAAATATAGTTTCCAGGGGCCATTGTTCCACAAGTACAAGTAAAAAATATGATGAGTACTTTTTGCTTGTACTTCACTACATTTTAGAGCCTGTATTTGTACTTTCTACTCTAGTCTACATTTTTAAAACTGGGTCTAAAGTAAAAGTATTTAATTTTCAAAGTGACCTCTCTACGACAAACTGGTTTAGTCCCAGTTTAGACTTGGTTTAGTGGTTTATTCGTTTAGTCCTTGTTTAGTTCTGATTTAGACCTGGTTTAAGCCTGATTTAGTCCTAGTTTAGATCTGGTTTGGACATGGTTTAGTCCTAGTTTAGACCTGGATTAGTCCTGCACATGCAACTCTTAAAAAATACTTTTACTTTTTACTCATAAAGTACATTTTACTGTGTATACGTTTATACTTTTACTTAAGTAGAAATTGAATCTGATACTTTGACTTAAGTAAATTCTTGCTCCTGTTTCTGCACTTTTACTTAAGTAAGAATATTGAGTACTTCTTCCACCTCTGGTTATTAGACGCTGGCGATGACTAAATGTGGTTCTTATTACTTCGAAGACACAGTATTCTTTGCGTATCCAAGTGTAATGTATGAGATTGTGCAACAGTGTGTAACAGTACACATTAATTTACACAGTGTGTGTATTAGTCAGAGTGGAGCCGCCATCAATCACACACCACACACTGTATGCGGTTCTATCTTAAGAAACTGTAGTCCTAATAGATGTGTTCTTCATCACCATTATATTGTTTGTTTTTTGGTCTCTGGGGGTCAGTTTGTTTATTTTATTGTGGGGAATGTGCTTTTCATATTTTTCTTTTCTTTTTTTTTCTTAAATACTCCCTCAGGCTGTGAAAACAAGCCTCCACTGCAGTCCAATGTCTCACACTAATAGCATTAGCTGTGAGACTCCTTTAATGGACCACTGCTGCCTATAGACCTTTCTCAGTCATGTGACTTGGAATGGAATGCCAGCCTGTTGGTTGGCATTCTGCTGATTTGCTCCACCCGCTGCATGTTATTAGCTGTTCTTTACAATGGTGTTACTGGTCTTGACGCTCTCCAA
>OMNZ01025331.1:25124-39287 GCA_900303255.1 Lesueurigobius sanzi | reverse complement strand
TGAGGCTTTAATTGTGCAGAAAACCCGTTAAACCTGCAGAAAAACATTATCTCTGACGACATGTGAAGATTTTGGGCCACCAAAAATTGGTCTGAGGGCCGCATTTGGCCCCCGGGCCGCACTTTGGGTATGCCTGGTGTACAGTGTAGGATTCAATCTTGTATAATGTTACAATAGTAGCCTGCCCTGCCTAATATTGGAAATAATATATTTGTGCATTATTTCAAACCTTCATAAGTTTACAACAAAAAACATCAGCTTGATCAAACTGTGAGAGAACAAACTCGTGTAGGAGTACTAGTACTTCATTACTGACTAGGCCTGACATGATGAAAATGTATATTTTTGGAGTTATTAGCCATTAAACTTTGAAAATGAGTTGTCAAGACACCTTTTCAAGTTCAAATTGACAAAATATGACACCGTCTACCACAAAAACAATTTTACCGCTGGAAAAAGCATGACTTCCTTAATAAATATGGAAAAGCTCATGTTTGTGCTCTGAGGTTGAATATCTTAATTGTTCTGGTAAAGATAAGATGACGAGTGTTGAGTCTTAGGCATTTTCTTCAATCTGAGAGGACCAAACCTCCCACAGGCCTAGTCAGTAATGAACTACTCCTACATGAGCAGTGTTGGGGAGTAACTAAATACATGTATTTAAAATACGTATTCAGAATACTAATTTTGAGTAACTGTATTCAGGTACAAATACTCTCTCATTTAAGGGTATTTCGACAGAGGAAGGAGAGAGAGAGAGAGGAAGGAAAGGGGGAGAGAGGAAGGAGAGAGACAGAGAAGAAGGAGAGAGAGGGGAAGGAGAGAGGGAGAGGAAGGAAAGGGGGAGAGAGGAAGGCGTGTGAGAGAGAGAGAGAGAAAGAAGAGACGGAGAGAGAGGAAGGAGAGAGAGAGAAAGAAAGAAGAGACACAGAAAGAGAGGAAGGAGAGAGAGAGAAAGAAAGAAGTGAGACAGAGAGAGAGGAAGGAGAGAGAGAAAGAAAGAAGAGAGACAGAGAAGAAGGAGAGAGAGAGAGGGGAAGGAGAGAGAGAGAAAGAAGAGTGACAGAGAGAGAAAGAGAGAAAGAAGAGAGACAGAGATAGAGGAAGGAGAGAGAGAGAGAAAGAAAGAAAGAAGAGAGGAGGGAGAGAGAAGAGAGACAGAGAGAGGGAGAGAAAGAAGAGAGACAGAGAGGGAGAGAGAGAGAACGAAAGATGAGACAAACAACAGTTGGTGTGTTGCTACATATTTTTAATCTTTCACCATATTTATACAAAACTATAATGCAAATCAAGGTGAAAGTATTCTAAGTATTCAGAATACAGTATACCGATTGGGCAAAGTAACGAAGTATTCAGTATTCTGTAACTGAATACAATTTCAAAGTATTCTCCCCAACACTGTACATGAGTTTTGATGAGTGATGAGTTTTTGAAATAATGTGCAACTGTAATATTTCCAACATTAGGCAGGCTATAATTGTAACATTATACAAGGTTTAATCCGATGCTGCACACCATGTTGTAGTCCACATATGTGTCGAGCAAACTCTGAAAATAGCATTCATTTTGGGCCAAACTACTGAGGATCTAGAGCTGCTCAAAGTTTGGGATTTTACAGAAGCCACGACTTTGGCCTGACACGCCCCCTTTTTAAACCCAATTATTTCAGAAACTACAAAAGACACCAAATTTAAACTGTACACACTGTACTCACTAAATGGTTTATCAACTACAATCAAGCCAAGTTTGTAGCAAAGCGTAGACGGTCGAGCAGAATAGATTTGTTGATTTCACATGGAATGACCCATTGTGGAAATTAAAACCAAACTTATTTTACAAACGCTCTTCTTATTTATTTATTTTTGCTCTTATTCTGTTCTTCAGGAGTAAATTGCGGTGCATTGTGGCCCGTTACATAATATTTTTTTTAAAGAAGGAAATGTTTTGGAGGGGGCGCGAGGGAGGGGGAGGTTGGGGGTGGCAGTGGCATGCCACGCATAGAGATGACAAGGAAGGAAAGGGAGCAGAGCAGGGTGTGTTTAGCATTTTCTTCCCTCTGAAACGTTCAGCCATTACAGAGACTCTACCGGGCCGTGTGCGGCTTAGGATACAGGCAATAAAGTCATCAAAAAGAGAGCCATCTTATGAAGAAGAGGAATGGGGGATACTAGTCATTTTAGTCCCAATCCAATACCAAGTACTACTAGAACAATACCTGTATGTTTTACAGTTAAATGTATAACTACCAAGACCATAATCTGCTGACACGATCAAACTGAAAGAAATGGAGTAAGAAAGATTTATGAAACAATGATCTGACCATTTAAAGGGACATTGAAAATGAGTCTTTGGCTATAAATGTGGTAGTCTTCCTATCAAATACAAAATAAATAGGTCATCTACCCATCACTAATGAGGTGCAAAGAGCCACATTGTTTTGGTTACTTTTTATATCACTCCATAATACACACACACAGCTTCTTACAATAAAGCAGAGCGCTGAGACTTGTTCAGCTGGCTGTGTCGGATGATGGATGAACGTCCCTCTTGGCATGTCCATCCCTGTGTGCTCTGCTCCCGGACTGTCCGCCATATGGCTCTCATTTGTAAGCTCTCATAAAGGAATGTGTTTGAGAAATGGCTCAAAGTCTCAGTCTTCCTTACAAACTGTGTTTTTAAAGTTTTAAACTATTTGTAAAGTTAATATCGTTAACCATACTGGGGAGGGGGGGGGGGGGCAGAGCTTGGCATGTGTTTTTGTTCGTAGGCTTTGTACACCTGTGATTATGTTTTTGGGATGAATCCATGGATTGTGGCCAGCAACCAGTATGACAAAAGTACAAGAGTGGCCTGCTTATTTTCAAGTGAGAAAAATAAAGATACAGATTGGCAGATACCTCAAATTCCTTTTTCCCGAGCGGAGGAATGTGTGCAACATCTGCTGCCATGACAGCTGAGTCACAGACCAAGCATAAAACACTGTGATTACAACAAATATGGTTGTAGTGGTTGTCTTTTAATTTCATGAATGGACAGGCAAGAGAGGACTTCAATCTATGTTTGTTTGATAGGATTGCACAGGGTGAAAGGGGTGAAGAGTGGGCCGAGAGAGCGAACTGTCACAATCGAGATTCGAACCAATAACAAATGGGACAGTGCTCCACCACATGCCTTAACCACTCGGCATCAGCTGCACCTTCATTTGACATAAAGTCAATTTTGTGACGTTAAAACAACTGAAATTACATTTTTGAATTGTGGACAATGTTCCATTGAAAAGAGCTCCCTCGTGGCAGTTTCCTCGTGGCAGTTTAACTCATATTTAATTTAAATAATGTCTTACAATTGTAATGCACTTTACAAGCCTGTGTCACAAGTTTCTCAAAGCGCTACACTGTCACCATTATTCATACACTCCATACTTGGTGGTGGTAAGCTACTATTGTAGCGAGGCTGCCAGTCTGTGCCATTGGCCCCTCCGACCACCACCAACCAATCTCACACGACATTCATAAATTTAATCAATATTTTAAATGACACTACTGGTCAAAAGTTTTGAAACACTTTTTATATATTGGTGTTTCTTTATTTTCAACACTATTAACATAAGGTTGGCCTGAAATGATTTTCAACAGTCTGAAGTGAAAACAATTTCAGGTGACTAGCTTATGAAGCTCATTGAGGAACTACAAGAATAAATGGTGCCAATTTGAAAGAATTTAAAATATAAAACATATTTTGAATTATTTCACCCTTTTTTTGCTCCCTACATAATTCCACGTGTTCATTTAATGCCTTCAATGAGAACCATACACTGTTAATAGTGTTGAAAATGAAGAAACACCAATGTGAAGAAGTGTTTCTGGTTTCTGACCAGTAGTGTACATATTACAGCTAAGTTACAACCAATTCAAATCTATCCAACTATAGCTTTTACATCAGGAACATGTTTTTCCAGGGTGTCCAAGCAAACACACATTTATAGCTACAGAAAGGGGAAACATTGTGTTGCCAGTATACACAGTTTATGGAATCATCCAGGCTTCTTTTTAAAGTTTTCTACAATTGATTGGTTGTTATTGATCAACTTCACTCAGTGACTCAGGGAATGCACTACCCCCTTCAATAGAGACTCGGTGTGTCTAATGTTAATCACTTCACTGTGTTGATCACCATTAGAACCACATCAGTGTATTGATGTTCACCCAGCCTCTACGTAGAGTTCTTCAAACAATGAAGCTAACACTAAGTCCATCTCAAAATGAGTTTACTGTATGTATTCATTTGAACAATATACATTAACCTCCTATTCCACCTATTTCCACCTATCATTCCTTTCCTGGGCAGTCTCAAGTTAACAAACAAAGGTGCAAACAGTGTTAAAACTTTTCACCCAAATGCCCAGTAGTGCGACATTTACGAAATACAGCAGTGTCCTTTGAAAAGCAAGGAAATGGCTTGTGACATTACTGGGCAGCTCTGGCCGCCAGAACTCTGCTGGTTACGCAGGAATGTAACACACATCCACTCACAGGAAATGGAGTATAAACACGATGTCAATGGGTGGATGGCTATTTTCTAGCTTAGCCGTGTTTTTGTACAAAATAAGCAGAGAGTGCTCGAAATAAAACTGTGTACGCACACTACGACATTCACAAGTTACACCTGCAGTATATGGGCGCTCTAACAACCACCAAACACAAACTACAAACTGATTTTCATGGCTTTGGGAACTGGGCTCACCTTAGTAGCAACATGCTCCATTCTGTTCATTTGAAATTATGTTTAATTTGGTTTCTCAAACTACATTGTGCTTTTAACAGTATCACTTTTAGACTAAACAAACAACAAAAGAGTCACTCTCAAATCATGGCCAGAACCAATACAATCAAACAATATGTTGAAGTTAATGCCATGTGTTGGCAAATTGGGAGTATTAAAGACTTGGTGTGGCCAGCAGGGGCGTCAGAGCTGCTGCTGAATGGAGGCTCTGTGAGAGCAGAGCTGCAGAATGTCTTTGGGGTGAGGTCATGTGCCATTTGTGGGGATTTCTTCATTGAGGTGTGGATCTGTGAGTGGGACAGGGAAACATGCAGGACATTATTAAAACTAAAACGGGTACTATTTAGTGCATGAGCTAAAAGTACAGTTGACCTACTGGTGTGTATCTACAAAGTGGTTTGGCGTGATAATTGTACAGATCTGGTTTGCATTAAGGTGGGAGGCCCAAAGAATGATTGGCATTATTTAATAAAAAGGCTTAAGGAATGTTCTGTTTCCTCCTTCACATTTTTGCAGCGGTGTTAATCTTGCATTGCTCTTCTGTTTGGGAAGAGATACTGCTCAGAGGCGAACTAGCATTTTTCAGATGGTGACCTACATACCTTTGAGGTCTTCCAATGACACACCTGTTGAGGCCAATGTATGACATATGTGTGTATATATATGTAAGTAAGTAAATTAACAACTCTGATCAGTGCATTACACAGTTCTAACCGCACTTCGCAGAGTCGTGTGTTAAAACTGTGTAATGCACTGCTCCTCGTTTATTAATTCAGTGTCAAATCTGTAGGGTAATAAACTTTTTGGTCTTGTTTTGTGTGTTGTAGGAGATGGCAGTGCGGGCACTAAAGCAGACTGGAAGTCGAAACATTGAAGCTGCTCTGGAATACATCAGTAAAATGGGTTATCTTGACCCTCGCAATGAACTCATTGTCCGTGTGATCAAGCAGACTTCTCCAGGTGAACAAAAGCTCTCAGCTTAATTAACATTTACACATCACCCTGTATTCTCTTTGCATCAATTTTGAGTTACACATTTTGATCTATGCTAACATAATTTTGTGCATTGTTAGGAAAATCTGGCATACCAAACTCGATGGAACACCGACCACCTCTCGAGGCTCCAGGTGAAGCTGCTGTTATGCCTCAGTACCATCAGATGGGGGTACCTCTGTACGACGGTGGGGCTGCATATGGTCCTGAAGGAGAACTGCCCAGACCCTACATGGGCCCCACCCCGGTCATGAATTACATGCTGCCTCCCACTGGGCCTGCGCAGGGCCCCTCCATGGGAAACCCAATGGGCCGTTCACCAAACTTGGGCAATTATCCACCTGTGATGACGGGCCAAAGTAACCCAGGCACCAACATGTACCCCCCAGTTGCCCAACAGAAGGGCTACCCTGGTGGGATGGAGCCAATGATGAGCTACAATGTTCCAGGGCAGCCTCTGCCCCCTGGAGGCCCTGTGCCTGGCCCCCACTTTGACTATGGCCATGGAAGACCACACATGATGGAGCCAGCCAGCTACGGGGTCAAAAGGACCCCGTCCTTCCAGAACAAGATGACCTCAGCGCCCATGGCTCCAGACCAGTACATGCAGGGTAAAGGTGCAATGGGGCAGAATGTGACAGGCGGAGCTGGAGGGGGATATCCTGCCAACCTGTACCTGACCCACTCCCACCCCCGACAGGCCAGCCCTACATCCCACCAGGTCCACATGATGTCACGATCTCCTCCGGGGACCATGGGGTCAGACTTCTCTGAAATGCCCCAAGGTCTGATGACCCCATCAAGAGCTAGCCTTAACCTAGACTTATATGAGCACCACTGGGCTGGGCCTCCAGGCCCAGAGGGAGCTCCATCAGGACGACAGCCCCAGTGCACCCCCTTCAGGGAGGCCCGTGTCCCAAGCAGAACCAACTCCTTCAACAATCGCTCAGCTGCACCCGGAATCCGGCCCACTATGGCAACACCCCCAACAGCTAATAAACAGGATCCTTCCATTGGACCTCCAAACACCATCACTGCAGTGACTTCTCCTCCAATCCAGAAGCCGGTCAGCAGCATCCGAGTGATGAGGCCAGAGCCCAAGACTGCAGTAGGACCCTGCCATCCGGGCTGGATGACCACCCAAGGTCCAGACACTGAGACACTAAGTTACGTTCCAGAGGAGACTTACACCCTAGAGCCTGCACAAGAGCCCCGCTGCCCTCCCCCTCCTTACCCCAAAAACCTGCTCATTGCTGGGACAGCTGCAGAGGCAGGGGCTGTGGAAGGAGCTATGTGTGGCACTCAGGACCCTGGGGCCAGGAGCACACGCAGCGGCAGTGGAGGCAGCACAAAAGAAGAGGACCAGCAGGTGAAGGAGAAGGCCAAATCGACAAAAGGAGAGAAAGCTGTGAAAGACAAGAAACAAATCCAGACGTCCCCTGTCCCAGTCCGGAAGAACGGGCGCGACGAGGAGAAAAGGGAGTCACGCATCAAATCATATTCACCTTTCGCTTTTAAGTTCTACATGGAGCAACACATTGAAAATGTGATGAAGACCTACCAGCAAAAACTTAACCGACGACTCCAGCTGGAGCAGGAAATGTCCTCAGTAAGCTGTTGTTTTCATATTATCCATCAACCTATGATAATACTGAGATATTTTACTGACTGACTATTTGACAATAAATTGCTCTAATGCCACAGAAATATAGATAAGTGCAAGGTGTGTGTGAGAGCTTCAAGTAACTGTCTAAATAACGTACATGTGCAGACTGTGAAGAATTCTGGAAGAAATGGCTATGTGATGAGGACATGGATGCCTTAGATACTTTGCTCTAATTCGTGTGACTAACACAATTTTAAGGAGCATTTCTGATGACCCCATTACAAATTGTGCTTCACAGAAAATTATTGAAATATCCCAAGATTCTGTTGTTTAGTATTCAGTGTATTCATGGGATAAATCCACGTGCTAATAATAACCTTGTGGCATATCATGGATAATTATCTCTGAAAAGGTTCATTTGGATCGTTATATATTAAGCTATGTCCTAAAATTAACCGCGCCTCATTCTCAGACACCAATTTTGTTCAACCCCAAAGGCATATTTAGTTGCATAGATTGATGTTTCTTTTCTTCTTTTTGTAAAGGCTGGCCTTTCCAAAGCTGAGCAGGGGCAGATGAGGAAGATGTTAAATCAGAAAGAGTCAAACTACAACCGTCTCCGGCGTGCCAAAATGGACAAATCCATGTTTGTCAAAATTAAAACTCTGGGCATCGGTGCATTCGGTGAAGTGTGTCTGACCAGAAAAGTGGACACGGGTGCACTGTACGCCATGAAGACACTGCGCAAGAAAGATGTCCTCAACCGCAACCAGGTGATGTTATAGTTACTGATGATTTACTTGGAATTTAAGTTCAACAACATGATAATAATGGCTTGCATATGCACATTCTAAGCTTGACAAGATTCTTAGCATTATTTATTCATTGGTCATTGTTGGTGAGCTGTGTATGTAGCCATAGCTGTTCTGAGGTATTTTAGGAGTAGCTGCCAATATGCCCACCACCAACCACTCACTGGCTCACTCTCACACGAACATTGATGCATAGGCAAGGTGGGACAAGTGTTTTACCCAAGGACACCCCATGCAAGTGGAGACAGGATTCAATGAATATCCCCCACATCTGCTCTGAGCCACTATCGTACCAAATCTGCTTTGTATTTATAGCAAATTAGTATCATACTCGGGAGAAGTGAGGGCTTTTTATGTGTTGATGCATGCCTTCAATATTAAATTACTGTTTTCCTTGACATAACAGTCAAATACAATTTCCATTCCTCATGTTGCAGGTGGCACATGTAAAAGCAGAGCGGGACATCCTGGCTGAGGCAGACAATGAGTGGGTGGTGCGCCTCTACTACTCCTTCCAGGATCGCGACAGCCTTTACTTTGTCATGGACTACATCCCCGGAGGCGATATGATGAGCCTCCTGATCCGGATGGGGGTGTTCCCGGAAACACTTGCGCGCTTCTATGTGGCCGAGCTCACTCTGGCCATTGAGAGCGTGCACAAGATGGGCTTCATCCACAGAGACATCAAACCCGACAACATCCTCATCGACTTGGATGGACACATCAAGCTGACAGACTTCGGCCTCTGCACTGGCTTCCGCTGGACTCACAACTCCAAATACTACCAGAAAGGTCAAATATGTCCCTAATGTCTCCTCTAGAGTTTCCGTGTAAAAATGAGACGCTAATTGTGTGTGTGTTGATGTTTTGATATGCAAAAGAAAATACGATGAGGTGAAAGACCATAGTGTCATTGCTGTACCTTTAGTTTACACAAAATACTTGAGATTTTAACTGTACTAGCTAACTGTTTTTCCCCCATAGGAAGCCATGTTCGACAGGACAGTATGGAGCCCAGTGACCTTTGGGACGATGTGTCAAACTGTCGCTGTGGAGACCGGCTGATGACGCTGGAGCAGAGGGCGAACAAGCAGCACCAGCGCTGTCTAGCCCACTCACTGGTGGGAACACCCAACTACATCGCTCCAGAGGTGTTGCTGCGTAAAGGTGTGTCATTCTTTACCTATGGAAGACACACTTGTCTGTTAGCTGTTGCTGATAAAGAGTTTTTGGTGTCTGCCTGGACTTATCCCTTAATTGTGTGCAGGCTACACCCAGCTGTGCGACTGGTGGAGTGTGGGAGTGATCCTGTTTGAGATGCTGGTAGGACAGCCACCTTTCCTGGCCTCCACACCCACTGAGACTCAGATTAAGGTCAGTGACGAGGAAAAATAGGAAATAAAATAATCAGGCACATTGTATTCAACCTGTAAGTAATTTACCTCTTTATTTCTGATATTTCTGCAGGTTATTAACTGGGAGAGCACACTACAGGTACCTGCACAGGTCAAACTTAGCCCTGAGGCTGTGGACATCATTGGTCGCTTGTGTTGCTCTGCTGAGGATCGCCTGGGAGCCAACGGGGCAGGGGAGATCAAGACTCACTCTTTCTTCTCTCAGGTGGATTTTTCCAGCAACCTGCGCCAGCAGCCAGCGCCGTATAGACCA
The DNA here is from genome assembly GCA_900303255.1 of Lesueurigobius sanzi. Lineage (NCBI taxonomy): Eukaryota > Metazoa > Chordata > Actinopteri > Gobiiformes > Gobiidae > Lesueurigobius > Lesueurigobius sanzi. The sequence continues at coordinate 29,426 of OMNZ01025331.1, read as the reverse complement.
AAGATCGCCCATCCCATGGACACTTCCAATTTTGACCCTGTGGAGGAGGAGGGGGGTCCTGGGGCATGGAGCGACAGTGGAGACAGCACTCGGACATTGGATCTGCTCATCTCTCCTCAGGGCAAACACCCAGAACACGCTTTCTACGAGTTTACCTTCCGCAGGTTCTTTGATGACAATGGCTGCCCCTTCCGCTATCCCAAACCGTTGGACAGCAGTTATGTCCTGACTGGAGCCACGGGGGGCACCACGGGCCCCGAGCAGGTGGAGGAGCAGGAGGAAGAGGAGGATGAGGAGGAAGGCGAGCAGGGGGAGGGCTGTGAGCCAGTCTATGTTTAAAGACAAACGGACAAGTGGTGTGTGAAGCCACCTGCTGTGCCACTTTTGCATCTGGCATCATGATTCTGTTCAATAATGGCGTGCTGCTCTGAACATGATTATGTGGGGCAGTTTACCAGACTAGAGACATCTGTTTATCAGTATGTCATTCTTGACACTGCTTTATGTCCAGTTGCTTTAGTTACAATTTGTTCCTTTGTGGAATCTAAATCTTCCCATCCAGGACCAAGAAACACTTAATTTACTTTTTGTGCCAAGGGTGAAGCAGCCAGCTCATAGGGCAAGTTTTATGTTTAAAGAATGTAATGTAAAGTCTGGAAAGTTTTATGGAGTCCCATTCCTTCCACCCTTGGTCTTGCAGACGGTCTTCACGCCCCTGAGGTGGCCGTCTGACACACGAGGTGCTTTACACTCAAATGTTGGACATCTCAATGTGAAGAGTGGAGCCAGTTTACTCTCGCTCACCGCATGAGGGAGGGAGGGGTGTGGGGGCTGAATAGGTAACATGCCATTTTAACAGCTACTGCAAAATAAGCTACGTACAAACACACATGCGCACTCGTTTGTTTTACAATACTGCTTGTGCTCAATTCAGAATGAAACTAATGTGAGAGAGTGCCTTTGGATGACTGACAAATTACACATGGACTACAACAACAGTGTCGACCCTCTACAAGACAGAGCATTTATTTTTGTACACCATGACATTCACAGCATGTACCTTTACGGCTGAAGTCATCGGAATTGGGATCTAATTTTGTGCCATTTTCAGTGTTCGGTGCCTTTCCCCTTGTCTCCACTAGAGGATGCTGTTACACAGTTGGATAAAACTGTTACATCTGACGTACTGATGGCTTCAAACGCTGACATGGATGTAGCGTGTAGCAAAAAAGCATGTATTTGATTAAGGCGCAGACCAATTGCACAGTAGATCCGATACTGTAGTTCTATTTTGTTACACCTGCCTTTGACTGACAACAAAATGTGACTGACAGTTAAAAGAAAAGGAAAATTAAAGGCACTATACGTGATTTTTACCCAGAAGAGGTATTTGTTTTGTCCCCTTTTAGTATATTGTAGACCAAAGATATCTGTGGAAATGATACTGTGCATCTAAATATGAAGCCTTTTTATCAATTCCATGAGTTTACAGGCTACTTCCCTTGCATTTCTGTGACAGTGATCCTAAAAAGTGACCACACAAGTATTTTAAATGTGCTAGGAAAGTCAGGAATGTTTTTGAATCACAACTATCAATTACTCACTCCCACTTTCATTGTTTGTAATAAAAAAAAATCAGGTACAGTGCCTTTAATTTAATGATTGAGAGATAGAAGCACTTCATATCAACGTGGGGAAGAAATCATGTCCTATTCAAACAGATTTGTTAAAAAGAGTCCCAATGAGAGAACGAAACGGCACAGACGTTTTACTCACAATTACAACCCAACAGCAACAATATCATGTACAGATTCAGAATGATAATCCTACCAACATTTGATGATCGTATGACTATGTGCAATACAAAAATATTATATAATTTTCTAAACACATACTGAAACTTGCTCTGTACAAAACATTAATGGATATATGTTTTCCTTTCAGTTACAACATGCTGCTTAACGTGTTTTGATGTTACCGTGTTTTTATTATTATTATTACCTGTTTGCGCTTTTATTTTGAAAGAGCTCTCGTGTGCTTGGCTTTTTGAAAGTGCTGATCCGTGTGCCTTTTTGGAGTTGAGTGTGTTGTGGTTTGGAGTAGTAGTGACAGTGGTCTGCAGTCAGGCTGGTCCCGGGTGCAGAAAACTGAGGCTTAAGAGGGGGAGCTAGTGTTGAGTGAGTGGAGCCAGCTGAATAGAAAGAAGTGCTTTCCTGTGTTACAAAAAAAAAACATTTACAAAGAAACTAATATTATCCAAAAGTGTATCTTTGAAGTTTGAATCCGCTCATATCAACTGGTGAATGCTCGTTGACAATCTGTATTGGACAGGAGAATTTATGTTATTTTTATTTTTGAGGGGGTTTATTCTCATCTTTTTTTTTTTCTTTTTTTTTTAAACAGTATTTTGAATTTGAGGATGTGATTGGAGAAATGTATTACTGAGTTTTCTCTTATGACAAAAACAGCACAATCTTGTTTCTTATCTCGTCTGATGCTATCCTTTACCTACTCTAAAGTATAGACCCTTTCATTGTTTGTAAACATCCCGGACATAGCTGGAGGCGGAAAGCTAGACTCCTATCTATTTCCATTGTAGCTGTTGTCATAGTAACGATAAACAAATATCTAACTATTGTTGGAAATATCAGATAAAACCTTATTTTATAGTCTCACATGTCATTCCTCTTGTTCTTGCTCCTTAAGCCACAACAGGACCACATTTTTTAGTTGTAGTTTTACACTTGTAATCGCCAGTTTTAGTTTAATCTTATTTCTCTTGTTCACTTCCTGCCTCCAGCTGATGTCACTGATGATGTCAGCAGCGAAAGGGTCTATAATGCAAAAGAAAGTTTATACAAGTAGGAGTTTTCAGTACAAACTGTAATATCAGTAGAGGAGGGGTGTCCAAGCTTTTTTCATCGAGGGCCACATATTTAAGTGTATACAGCATGGAGAGCCACTGACCGGTTCATTTAAGAGAGGTTTAAACCTTACCCCACAGCTGTATTTAATCTGGAACCTTAACACAAGCTTGGTCTCACAATAAAATGGTTGTTTTTCAGGGTTTTAATTGTGTAGAATTGTTAAAGTGGCAGAAAAAAGTATCATATCTGGCAATGTGTGCTAATTCAACAAGAAGCTTGTGGGCCACCAAAAATTGGTCTGAGGGACTTATTTGGCCCCCGGGCCGCACTTTGGGCACCCCTGCAGTAGAGTAATATACATATCTTTAATTGGAATAACATATAATAAAAAATATAGATATATTTTATTATAATTAGGCAAATATTAACCAGTGTTTTCAGGTCTAAAGAGATGTCCCTAAACACCTAGAAATTGAACACTTTCCCAGTGCAGTTGCGTGCACATGTTTTTCAAATCCAAAGAGGACACAGCACCTTCATTGTTTTATCTTTTGTTGAATAAATCTGCTTTTGAACAGTAATAGCTTTAAAGCAGAGCTCTCTGCTTCAAGTGCCACAAAGTATTTGAGATGTAAGAGCAACGACTGACAATCTGTTAATTTAATTTAAAAATTTCAATATTACACAAATTTCCTTGTCTTTTTCTCTCGACAAAGCTTCCGGTTTCCTTTGCGTCTCCTTAATGTACCATATATTTTTGACTTTATATTTATACTTGTTTTTGTATCTTTTTCATATTCCCTTGTGCAAATACTCATTTCTGAGCAGTATTATTGATAATGTGATGTGGACAGCTCTCTTTTTTTACTTTCCAAGTATGAACAGAGAATTTGTAAAGACGCTTGCGGTCCTTGTGTGTATAATGTATGTATAAATTAAATTAACCAGCAACAAGTGAGTCTGGCGTTATTTCAACTACTGCCCATTTTCAATAAGAGGACCTTTGGAAGCTAATTCAGAGAAGTTGATCATCTTTTGTACCACGAGATGGCGATCATGAGCCAAATGGAGGATCAGAAATGTATTTATTTCTTTATTGCAGTTTTGAAATACAGACAAATAAGGAACCGCAGATTTACACTCGTAATGTCAATATACACTTGAAGAGTCCTTTTGCAAAAACAGATAAGTGCCATTGATAAAAATCAACACAGGCTTTGTGTGTAATTTTCTCTTTGTGGAGCAGTGGGAAGAGGGCGCAGTATGAAAAGCACAAAAAAAAAATCATGTCTAAAAGGCATCAAGAATATATGAAAGGATCAGAAATGTATTAAAAATAGGTGATGACAGGCAGGTTTATCAAAAAAGCTACTTTACTATACCCCCCCCCCCCCCCCCCCCCCCCCCCCTGTCTCCCCCCCCCCCCCCTCTCCTC
>OMNZ01025327.1:0-13055 GCA_900303255.1 Lesueurigobius sanzi | reverse complement strand
GTAAACTCAGTTCTTTGGCAATAAGTGGCTTTGCATAATCACTAACCATGAGAGGACAAAAAGATCTTTGTGTTATCATTCATATTCTATGAAAAATGGCCAAAAGATTAAAAGGGTATGTAAGAAGAGCCAGAGTCCCAGCCTCCGTTATGTCCAACTTCTACAGAGGGACTATAGAGAGCATCCTGACCAGCTCCATCACTGTGTGGCACGGCGCCAGCACTGCCTCCTGCCGAAGGAGCCTCCATCGCATCGTGAGAGCAGCGAAGAAGATCTGTGGAGCCCCTCTCCCCTCTATTAAGGACATGTACTCCACCCGTCTCACCCGCAAAGCCATCAAAATCGCCAGGGACCCTCGCACCCATCACACAGTCTCTTCAGGGTGATGCCTTCAGGGAGGAGACTGCGGAATCTACAGGTCAGTTCCAGTCGACTGAGGAACAGTTTCGTACACAGGGCCATTGGGAAGCTGAACTCCCTCCCCTCCCTCCCTCCCCTCTTTCCCCTCCCCTCGCTCCACAATCAAGGATGAGAGAAACATAATTTCGAACCATTCACATGGATTGACAAATAAAGAATCTTGAATCTTGAAAAAACGTACTTAACGTAAAAAAAGCAGACTAAAGGTAAAGGTAGAACTGAATATTGCAAGATAGTTTGTACTGTAAGAAGAACAAGAGGACATGGCTCAGTGTACCATACTCCCCCCAGCGTTACAGCTCCTATAGCAGCCGCGCTTATGCTATTATTCATCCCCGCCCACTTTTGTTCTCTAAGCATTTCCTGTTTGTCTAAACGTTTCCTGTAATATAAGCTGGGATTTCCATTGTTGTCAATGTGAAGAAAATAAAATGGGAAACCAAAACCTATGAAAAAGCACAAAGGACATACAGTACATTATTGTGGCTCAGGTTTAGTTTCAGTGGAAGAACGACATGAAAAAAGTCACCTAAAATTATTTTTTTTGTGATATTATCACTTACTTTTTGTTGTCAGTCTAATTGGCTAATTATCTGTGAGGAACTCTAAAGGACCAAAGCTGATGGATATATTTACACAGCAGTTTGTTGAAAATGTTTCACCAATAACAAAAATCAAAGCCAATATCAGCTCAAGTCAGACCTTCAGTTTGACCAGAAACACAAGATGGCGGCCCCCATTTCAACTTCCTGAATAAGGTGAATAGGTTTAGTGCTGTGCCAAGCTGACCTGACCATAAGCTATTTCGAAATGGAACACTTTGACTTTTTTCTTAAACATGGAGACTGTGCTTCTTCAACATGAAATGGAAGTTGATTCCATAAAGTATGTTTTCAGTACACAGTATACAGTATGTCAAAGTTGAAATAATGGATACAGCCAGATTTAAATGGTATGGTTTTACTTTGTTGATGATGATATATCCGTTACAGAGGGGATTGTGGATAAAGGCCTTACCGCCTTTTAGGGATGTAACAATATTGATGATATCGTGATATCGTGGTAGTAAAAGTGCCTTGATATCGTTGTGGTCATGCTACTGTATTAAAAGGACAGATATCCGTCAAAAAACAACAAGAATAACCCGGCTCCCACGGAGCAACGCATTGTAATCTACATATAGACCACGATCCTTTGCGCGGTGTTGTCACAAGAAGCGCAGTGGAGTGTATGCTGCGCAGTGTAAACAAGCTTCGGCATGGTGGATAGCGGAGGATAACCCCCAAAGTTGGGATTGTGCAGCTCCTGCAACTTTTACGTCAGATGTATGGAAGCTATTGGTTTCGTCGTGTCAAAAAACGCTAAAGAGGAGAGCGGGTGGCGGACAGACACTACAGCCCCGGGACTACAGTGTGATACAACACGAATGGTTCGAACACGAGCAATATGCCAAGTCATCTGACGACCCATCACTCCGAAAAGCTTTCAGATTCTCTCACAAAGAAAGCCACGTCCGGGTCAAAAAACCTTACAGGAGGCATTTTGGACAACTGTGCCGCACAACAGAGCAAGGACTCAAGAAATCACCAGGTACATCACTCAATACAGCATGTGATTATGTCCCTTTTCTGCAGTCGATGGCAACGGATTTAAAAGGCTAGTGGCTAAAGCTCCTGACTTGAACTTGCACTTTTAAAGCTCTATGATACGTTTTATGTCGTCATGATCCATAAATATAACTATACATGGCCTGGTTACTGACAAAAGCAGATTAAATGTCAGTTTTTTGTTATTTATCGTCATAAACACAATATCGTGAGCTATTTTACAATACCCTGAGCCTCTCCACAATATCGCAATAAATATCGTACTGTGAGATCAATATGGATATCGTATCATATCGTGAGATTGTGATATCGTTACATCCCTACCACCTTTGCTCTGCCCGATCCCGGCTGACCTCGGAAGCTAAACAGGGTAGGGTCTGGTCAAGACTACGATGGGAGACCGTCGGGGAAATGCCAAGAAGCCTGTGTGAATGTAGTGAGTGAGTCTTGGTGGTGGGCAGATGGCACAGATTGGCAGCCTCACTTTTGTTAGTCTACCCCTGGGCAACATGACTACAATAGTAGCTTACCACCACCAAGTATTGAGTGAATGAATAATGCCATGTAAAGCACCTTTGAGTGTCCGGAAAAGCCTTATGAATAGATCTGTAAACGTTCAAATTTGACCTTGTTTTTTGGGATTCAACACTATTGTGGTAATTTTTCTGCGTTCACATTGTAGCTGATGTCTACTGGACCAGCGAAATCTCCAAATTGTCCACCCCATGAGAAATCAATGCTAGCCCTGCAGTCTGAGCATAGCGTAAATATCTGCATCTCAGCCGCTTCCTTCTTGCATGGCTGAAACACAAAAAGGAGCCCATATGGTTTTCATTGATCCTCCATATGAAGTCCTACTGTGGAATACTGGTGTGAGGAGAACAGTGTAATAACATCAATTATAAACTACAAGTGGAGAGCAAGTGTTAATGTGTCGGAGCCCCATTCCTGTTTGCCGGAGCCAGGCGAACTTGTATGAGTTATAGAGCACTCCTTGCTTCAGTATTGACTGGAGAGAAGTGCTACAAAGCGGCCAGTGAGGCGTGAAATTATTGACTTTGTGAAGAGAAAGTTTGTTCTCTGTTTCTCGGTCACTGTTCAGGAGCTATTGTTTCGAAGACTTCCTCTGAAGTGTGTAATTTGTTGTCAAAGTATTATTGAGAGTGTGATTTAACATTAGAGCTCACTGTTTCCATAATAAATGTGCTTTATACGGCCAAGATGGGTGGGCAAGTTTGAGCCTTTCTGCGGCGGTCCAAATCCAAGAACTCGCCTGAAATAGAGATAACAGAAGAGGATCAGAGGCATTGACGTACAATTAAACTTCTTTATTCCAGCACTGGGATATTTCAATGCGATTCTTCCTAAAGGCGCAACCATGATAAGTCAGAGTGCCTCAGACCCTCTTCTGTTCTGTCTATTAGCACTTGGTCGATGACAAGCACCTGCAACTAAAGTTTGGATCCTTTGATGCTCTCACCTTTGCTAGGCTTTTTATCCAGTGACAGATGTAAAACTTTCCAAAACAGTTTGACGAGAAGATGAATTGACAAATTAAATCCAAGCTGATGTTTTATAAATCACTATAGGGTGACCAGAAGACAGTGCCTGGGTCTGGGGAGATACAGTTTACATACGCTTTTAATCTTTTGTCCATTTTTCATAGAATTTGAATGATGACAGAACTTTCTTCCCACTCATGGTTAGTGGTTGTGTGAAGCCATTGATTGTCAAAGAACTGACTTTACTCTTTTGAAATCATAATGAAACAGAAACTACTCAAATGTCCCTGATCTAACGTGTGCATGACCTTCAACAACTGCCAGGAAAAAAGAAAAACTCACTTCAGCTGAAATACAGGACTCTCTGACAAAATTGGACTCTCTGAAAAAATGTACAAGATGTAAACTTTTGATCAGGGACATTTGGGTAGTTTCTAGTTGAAAAGCATAAACAAAAAAAGGTTTTTTGACAAGCTTCACACAACCTCTAACCATGAGTGAAATCATAGGCGCCGATTTATGTTTTTCCCTGTGGGTGCTCATTAGCTATTGGGGCTTTAGCTCATAAGTTTGAGATAGTGGGATTGAATCCATGTGATGTTTCTTCCTTTTTTAACATATGCCACACATATGATCTGGGCCTGATGCATCTCCGCAGTCAGCAGCGTGAATAATACAAATTAAATGTAGGCAGCGGCTCTAGCCCATTGAGCTAACCGGAGAGTTAGTCAGTCTTGCGGATAACAGTCTGACCCGTGTGAGCAGAGAAGACTAAAGACTGCTATCATGATTTACAGGTTATACCTACTGAATTATTTTGTGATCAGGGCAAGTTCGCCTGAGTACTCAAAAGATTTGGCTGGTGCACCCAGGATCAGCGGCTAGGAATGAAATAAAGGTTTTTGTATTATCATTCATATTCTATGATTTGCATAACTTTACATACAAAGAGTTCATTTGCAGAAACAGATAAGGGCCATTGACAAAAATCACTGTTTGCTTGTAATTTTCTCTTTGTGTAGCTGTGTTTTTAATGACCAGATCTATTTTAGTGCATCAGAAATATCAAGCCATTAGTTATTGATCAAATTGATTCAACTTTACTTTTACCTTTGAACAGTGATAAATATCTTAAACTATTTTGCAAAAAAAAATAAACAGAGATATCTGCTTGTGTAAGGGGTAACGAACTCTTCATTACCCCTTACATTCTGCCTGGGTATGTAAACTTTTGAGCACAACTGTACCTGCGTGCGTGTGCGTTGTCCATCAAAGTGTGTACGTGTCAACAGAACACAGAACACTGATGCGTCATGGCGAGGCAGACGGCTGTTTATGCACTTTGACCTGAGCACTTTGGAGTTTCTCTCTGAGTTATTAGATTTATGTCCTCAGAGTTACAGCACCCTAATGTCTAGCACTCCGGTGCTGAAGTCTCTGCACTGGCTCCTCATGAGCTTCAGGATAGAAGCTTGTTCACTGGTTCATAAAAGCGAGACACTACAGGTGAATTTAGGGGGGAAAAATCCAATTGAATGATATTAATATGAAACTTTTATTGTATATTATTGATATGAGAATAAAATGTATTGCAGTTTTCTGTCATGTTATGTTTACTAGTAATTGCTATAAAAAAAAAAAAACAATAATTACTCAGTAACTAACCTTAGCCCTGACCCTAACCCTAACTCTTAGGTGATTAATCCTAACCCTAAACCCCTTACTAGGGGCCACAATTATTAGCCCCCCCCACCCTTAAATTTTAGAACATTTTCACCTGCAGTCAATTGGCATTCAAACTGCATAAAAGGACTCCAAAGCACAGGGCACCTGAACACCGGAGGGGAACTACTATTTCTCACCATGACAAAGACCAAAGAAATGAGTCTGGACCTCAGAAAGAAGATAGTGGAGGCTCATGGTAAGGCCAAGGCTACACTGCCATCTCCAAGCGTTTCACAGTGTCTAGAACTGCAGTATGTTGCATCATTTCCAAGTATAAGGAGACAAATTCTGTCATAAACAAACCTGGCCGTGGTCGTAAGCGCAAGATCTCAAAAACTCTTGAGAGAAAAATGGTCAGAGATGTCAGTAAGGAGCCCCAGACATCTGCCAAGATGATTGTTGCTGACCTGGCCTCTTCTGGAGTTCATGTTTGAAGGAGCACAGTTGTGAGGGCTCTTCATCGTGGTGGACTTCAGGGCCATCGTCCTAGAAGAACCCCTTTACTAAAAAAGCGGCACATCAGAGCCCGACTGAGGTTTGCCCCAGAGCATTTGAAAGTTAAAGCAGAGTTTTGGAAGTCTGTGCTTTGGTCTGATGAGACTAAATTGGAACTGTTTGGACACACGGATGTTTATGTTTGGAGAAGAAAGGGAGAGGCCTTCAACCCTCGGAACACAGTCCCCACAGTTAAACATGGTGGTGGGAGCATCATGCTGTGGGGCTGTTTTGCAGGCTCAGGCACAGGGAGCCTTGTTCGGGTCCATGGCATCATGAAAAAAGAGGACTATGTTAGAATTTTGAGGGAGAACATGCAGAAATCTGCTGGTAGTTTAAGCTTAGGTCGTCTCTGGGTCTTCCAACAAGATAATGATCCAAAGCCAACATCCAAATGAGTCCAACAGTTCCTCAAGGATACCAAAACCAAGGTCTTGGAGTGGCCCGCACAGAGCCCAGACCTCAATCCTGTAGAGAATCTGTGGCGGGTGCTGAAAGTGAATGTCCATGCTCGGAAACCATGACATTTGGACCAGCTAGAACAATTTGCAATGGAGGAATGGGCCAAAATCCCTCAGGAGACATGTGTAAACCTAGTTAACAACTACTCAAAGAGTTTGTTGTCAGTTGTGGCTCAAAAAGGCTATTGACTATAAATTAATATAAATATAATAATTTTGGAAGTACCATTTTTTTGTTTAAACTTGGTGTAAACAATAAAATATCTTATTTAAACTTATTGGACATGGTCTTTATAGTGTATAGTGTTTCTAGAATAACAAACACTTATTGTTTATGGTCATTTTCATGGAGAATTCAAGAGTAATGTCTAATTTTATAAGGGGGGCTGTACCTAGTAATTGCCTAGTAGATAGTAATTACCCAGTAGTTACCAGTTGTTACCGGGCCATATTCTAAAGTGTAACCAAAAATTTGGTATTTTATGTGTAAAAATGACCCAAAAAAATCCTATATTTTCAGCAACAAAATAAAAAAAAAAACAATGGATGAAGCCAGATTTAAATTTATGGTTTTAATTTGTTGATATATTAGTAACAAAGATTTGTTCAGAGGGGATCTTTGATATCTTGTTTAGTTTAACTACTTATTAGTGAATACATCTGTAAAAGTCAGGCTAGGAATTAAACATTACAAAATCCGCCTAAAGTCTGTGCAACGCTGCAGAAAACCTGAATCTGAAGTGACAAATACATTCGAGCCTTGAATCTTTATTTTAATGACACAATTCAAAATGAACAGACGGCATGCTGTGACACAACACAAATGCAATCCCTTTAGTGGCTACATTCACTTTTCCTTTCATTATTATTTACGATACAAAATAGTCAACATAATGATTAAACTATATCATAAAGGCTATATTTTGACAACCCAAGTGCAAGAATGGCATTATCGGGGTCTTGCTGATGTAAACATGTTTATATTTTGACTTTTGATCTAATGTGGTGGCAGTGTACGAACAATCTTCTTCTTTTTAATAGATTATACTTCTCACCATTCTTTCAGGTTCCAAGTTTTATGGAATGATTAAAACATCTGCTGTGTGAGAAACATTTAATAATAGATGCAATGGCCGACCACAAGAGACGTTATTTATCATTTTATCCACCCTCAGACACTTTTAAAGTTCTCAGAAGATATAAGATGAAGCTATGAGCCGACTCCCTGTGGACAAGCAAATAAAAGAGGAATATTTAAACAGAAAAACAAGATATTTTCTAACCATTTCTGACTTGAATAGGGAAGAGGGGGAAGTGATATCAACTTGAAACTTGTTGTCCATAAAGTCTCTCTACAATTTAAAAAAATATTACAAAGGCAGTTGATAAGATATTTGAACCAGATTTGTTGGATGAAGTTTTTTATTTTACTATTTTTACCTCATTTTATACACCTCTATATGGGCACCATTAGTTTAATACACCTCTATATGGGCACCATTAGTTGCACGAAGCACATTAAGACGGCACTGGATTCCTTGCCATGTTCGCTGTAGCAGAGCCTCATCAATTGTGGTGATGGCATCAGAAATCTTTTACTTCAAGTCCTGTATCTTTGTTACACAATACATGATATCTTTAACATAACCCCATAGAAAGAAGTCCAAGGCAGTGATATCTGGTGAACATGGTGGATCCTTCCAATCCACTGGTCTGGAACTGACGAAGATGGAGTCCCCAATGTCCCCAATTTCAATGTGATTACAAACTTTGATAAACTGAAAAACTAAATTTGCTTTGTTTTATCAGGTTCAAAACTCAATAAATAAGCCTAGGAATAAAATTTTGAAAAGTCCCCATAAATGGATTACAGCATCTTGTTGGTCATGGTGATGGTGTAGTGACTTCCTGTTGAAATTACACTCTGCAAAACATCATGAAATAACCATTGTAAAGGCTAAGTTTGGTCCACTGCAAGAAATATCATTATTTTCCCCTGCCGTGTCTCCCCTTAACCGACACAGCGCGGCTCGCAGCTCCTGACTGTTGTTTCATCGCTGAGTTTAAGGCCAAGAGTTTAATTCTGAGAGTGGCTTGGAGTTTCTCTTTAGACACCGTTCACTAATCAGACAGAATTGACATTTTTGGACATGCAGAACATAATACTCTTTTCTTGCTATTGATTAATGTATACTGCTAAAATTATGTTTGAAGTTCAAGATTATTTTGGCCGTAGACAATCAGGGCTGTGCCATTTTATGCTCCTGCCTTTCCCTTTTGAGAAATTGGTGAGCAAATTATAACTTATACATGGTTTACACTTAATTAGCAACTTATTATTTTACCGTGAGAAAGCCAATGAAAATGTTAATTAGTTTGGTCTCCTCCGTACTTTTGGTTGTAGAAATTCAAGGCTTTGAAGCGGCGCCATTTTGGGCTCCTGCTTTGCCCTCATGTGAGATCAGTGAGCAAAACAATTCAGGCTTTCATGGTTAATGGCCCGTTCAGACCAAACGCTGCGTGGGCTTCAAAGGTGTCGGGCACGTCACTGGCGTCCTGAGCTTCGCGTTTCAAGCGTCTGCTCTGCGTCACAAGCTTCGCGTCACAAGCTTCAAGAATATGAACAATGTTTAACTTTTGGAGCTTCTCGCGGCGTGGCAAACAATCAGAGAGAGGCTCACTCTAGTGACGCAATTACGCATTTCACGTGATGAATCCAGGAAGAATCAGGAAACAAGGGAGAAGCAGCGATCGTCGCACTTCCCTCCTCATAACATCACATTTATTTATAGCGTTTACTGTACATCCTGTCTATGCTCTCATGTGCAAAATTAACAAAATATATCGCTGTGGCTCTATAGCCGCTGTGTACTTGCTGTGCGAGCACCCCCCTTCCCCCTTCCTCAAGAGAAAAAAGCGGGGACAAGGCTTATTACATACATCCATGGCAGGGCTGAAGCAACTTATCGATTAATCGTCAACTACTCGATTATTCAAATAGTTAATAATACTGTTTTAGTAATTTATTAATCGTTTCTGGGATATACAGACTCAGACAGAGTAAGAATGACATCAAAATAGCTCTGTTCCAAATATGAGATAAATCTCGGACCATAATCTAAACAGAGCAGAAAGAGGACTCTCTCTCTTTCACAATCCCAGACTGAATTTTAGAGGTTCTTAGCTTTCAAATGAGGAATGACATGTGAAACTTGTACAAAGAGCCTCCAACAGACATTACCTTTAACTTTACTCTATCAACACGTCCTCAAATGTCCTCACTTTAGCTTCATGTGGCAAAAAGTTTTGAAACATTACACTTTCCATGCACCTTTTGCCGCTAACCTAAATAATCGTTAGTGACAGCCCTAATCCATGGGCAGAGAGCCGAGAAGGAGCAGGGTACAAGAGTGCACATCGGGACAAATATATGAAGGAGTGCAGAAAGGAGACAGAGAAGAGGAAGAGTGGTGCAGCACAGATATGGGGCGACAGTGGTGCAAGTGGTAGAGCGGGTCGTCTTGTAATCGGAGGGTTAGCAGCTGTGGTCGTTGTGTCCTTAGGCAAGACACTTCACCCAGCTTGCCTCCAGTGTCTGCGTACATTGGTGTATGAATGAGAGTGTGAATGGGTGAGTGGTTCCTTGATGTAAAGCGCTTTGAGTGTCTAAAGCAGGTAGAAAAGCGTTATATAAATGTGACCATTTACCATTTGACCATTCATATATGATATCTGCCATTGTTGCTAGACCACCGGCAATAGAGAAGCTCCTCCCAACACCAAAGTGACACGCGTCAAATTCAAAATAAATATGGCGTTTGGAGCGTTTTTGAAGCCCGAACAGTGGCATTAGACCACAAGAGAAATGCTTGTGAAAATGACAAGGAAAGTAATGAATGTTTTGTTGAAAGTTATATTTTATTTTGGTGAAAACTTCAGGCAATGCCATAGTTTATACTGTATGTGAATGTAATATAATGTAAATAAATATGCATCAGACAACAATAGTATTACATTTTTTCCCTATTATAGTTTTCAATTGTAAACATGGTTGATGTTATAAGCAGCACTTGTACATGCTAATAGACAGTGAAATGTCATTATTTGAGAAAACCTATTGTGTTTTAGGACGCTGTTGTTGACAGATCATGTTTTTTTTTGTGTTTATTTCATACGGGTGGACTGTATGGGTGAAGCTGTAGTGTGGTAGGCCAGCTGCAATAACAACAACAAAAAAAAAACCTGTGGGCCCATTCTTTCATTCTTTCAACCAATTAATCTTCTAAGTTTCGGTAAAGTTATCCTCTTAAGTAACAAGAGTGTTACACAAGGATCAATGGTGTGCTGGATTTTCTTTCTGTTTTAATGTCACTGATCTTTAGAAAAAGTTTCAAATTGATATCTTAAAATGTATTTCCCCCCTATTCACCTGCAGTGTCTCACTTTAGAAGCATAAAAAGTGCATTTCCTGCTTTCCCAGTCCCCAGTCCTGACACCTGCCGAGACAGCTAAACTTGTATCTTCATTTTTGTATAAAACATATCACAGTAGCAAAATATTTTTGGTCAGATGGCACAAAATGTTGAAAAAGAGCAAAAACTCCAGCAAGGAAGATTGATTGATGTGAGAAAAGGGCTGCCCGACAGAGTTGAAATGCAGAAAATGCAGTAAAGAAAGCCCCTTTCATATAAAAATCCCCAGAATGTGGCTGTCAGCAGCTGTGGAGGGCTGGAGTCAAACCAGGACATAACTCAACTCTTGTGATTGAATACAACTGACTGAGGACCTTGTTTTGATCCCCTTTGACCCTAAAACTCAGACTAATGTTTGTAACGCTCCCTCCTGTGGTTTGGAGTCACAGTCCGAAACAAACAAACAAGTGAGAGTTTGCAAGAGCTGAACAAAGGCCACGGTGGCACAGGTGGAGTCCACCAACCGGAAGCTTTGAGTCATCCTCCGATGCCACTCTTCACCCGCTCTGTGTGGAAGTGGACGCACGACATGTTTGATAGTGTGCAGGCTCGGATTGGCAGCCATGTTTCAGTCAGTCAGCCCCACACGCAAAATGTAGTCATATTTTACCTTGATTTGAACCCCGCCCCAAAACCGCATTTGTCCAATCATACATCCCATCAACCGTTACGATGTAAGCAGGGTCCGACAAACTTTAGACCTCTGGTAGAAAAAATGATGAAGCAAGTGCTATTTTTTCCCTTCCCAAAGCCAAAAACACACCAGGAGGTGCTTGATAGCTTAAAACTAATTTACCATCCGCCTACACAGTTTGTGCAGGGCTACATGTGCTGTTATTGTTAGATCTCGTCACAATAAAGCTAATGGAAAATAGAGAGATGTGGCCGTGTAGGGCGTAGGAAGTGAGCCTTGATATTTCAGTAGCGGGTGGTTTTGTTCTGCCACAATTTGGATGACTTATTATAGTATTAAATACAAGACTTGTCCGTTCTACCTGCCATTTCATGTTAAATCTGGGACTCACGTCGAGCCCAGACTGGGGAAAGTGACGCATGGGTATAGGGCAGACCTGAGTGATCATAGCTTGTAAGAATAAGGATGTAATTTTCAGATTTTAGATGTAGAGTTAAGAAGAGTACAACCAGCCGGTGCACTCGTCTTCTGTGGATTTAGCAATAGCTAGTTTGCTTAAAAGGCATCGCTGATATTTTAACAATATAAGACTAACATAAGAAGAAAACTTTCACAGCATGGCCCATAAGGCATGAGGTGGCATCTGCGAGAGAGGTAGCTAATAGTGTGAAGACGGTGCTTTAGCCTTGATAGCTGTAGTGTCCCATTCGATGTATATTTTATGTAATAATTTGGATATATCCATCCACTCAACTGCATACTGTAACCAACCTTCAATCTGGAGGATATCGCTCAAGTATTTCTCAAACAGAGTCAATAACATGCACTCCTCCTTGCTATGAAATGCATAAAAACTCTATCGTTGCTATCATTGTTTGACGGAGCTATAGGAACAGTAACTGTGGGGGGCGGAAATTGAAATAATCTGCTAGTGGAAAAACTGGGGTTTAGGTTTAGGTTTAGGTTGAGATTTTCTCTCTTAAATGAACATACAGTATAAACTTACAAATGATATAAACAAATAAATGTCCTAATCTTTACAATAATGATAATAATTCTTGCTCTGATTCAATAGAACTAATGTCCACTTCAAATGTTCCATTCCTGTACTTTTTTTTTCATAGTGATTCCTCAATATAATAAAATTATCATTTTTTAAATATATATTCACTAATAATTAAACAAAACAAAATATCCCAAATCCCCTTTGAACACATTTTTGTAACTATAATATATACTGTATGTAATGATGTTGTGTTGGATGTAAATACTTGTCTTAGGGCGTTTTCACACACGTTGGAGCGCCTTCTGGGCCGACCTGAGATCGCTCCAGTTGGAGCTGCTTTTACTTCAGCTTTAGTTCAGTCGTGTTCACATACTCTGTCTGTGCGTCGCACTAAAGAGGTGTACTAGCGCCACGTGGCCAAAATCAGCTGTTCGCCGAACTCATCGCCATGACAACGAACACTGCCCTGTCAATACGTGACATGCGGGTGTGTGTTACACGGGGATCATTTCTCTCTCTCGTACTGTGATCAGCCTGACAGGGCACATCAGCATCTCATCTGATGAGACAGAGGACAAATGTACTGTGTGTGAAAGAAATGTCCTTAAACTTTAACTGTGTAAAGGAGAGAGAGATGGCCTCGATATGGTTTTGTGTTTGACTCACGTTCCAAACGTCTCGTCCTGCAGCGCAGTGCAGAATGTATAGAATATTACGCAGTGGTGTAGTCTGG
>OMNZ01025325.1:0-20165 GCA_900303255.1 Lesueurigobius sanzi | reverse complement strand
AGTAATACAGAATATATTACAATTTTAAAGTAACTTGCCCAACACTGAGCATTAAAAATAGTTTAGCACATATAGTGAAGTTCCTTTGTGTTAGGGTAATAGTCTGTCTCTGTATGTCTCTGCAGACGAAGGTTATAGTGAGAGTGCCCCACAGAGCCATTTTTAGAGATTATAGGTGCCCAAGGGAAGATTGGACCCTGTATAGCCAAAAAACATAGCATCAAAGAGCAACAGTTAAAATCTGTTGACAAGAGCCTATAAGTATGGGTGTGCTCAGAACATCGATACCTAGATACGTATCGGTATCGTGGCTCTTAGTGTCGTTCTTTCCCCAGGTGTTAGACGGCAGCAAGACTGAGGACAAAATCATGGAAAAATGTGAAAGATTTGTATTGTGAACCTTGAGATCAGTCACACTGTGTCCGACCAATTATTCTGAACACTTTATGTTGCAAGCATTTAACCAAAATGTACTTTATGTTCTTTATTCTTCTATAAATTAAAGATAATACACTGAGTTCAGTTTTTAGAGCAAGTGGATATGTTCACGATTAACTAAGGAGCATTAGGTCCATGTTTTGTTATTGAATCATATAGAACAGTGTCAAATTGTATTGAGAAGGCTCTGTATCAAAATACATATCGTGTGTATCGAGGTACGTATCGTATCACCAGGTTCTCAAAGATACACAGCCCTAATTATAAGGCAAAAATTCTTCAGTCTTCATCTGTACTCTGTAGTTGAAGTGTCGGATGTTTCGATCTTAGTCCAAAGAAGGGAGCCACATTCTGAGCCACACTTTAGCTTGAGGTTCTAGATAGGTTTGCATCTCCCATACACCGGCTCTCCCCACTAAAATGAAGCATGCACCTCTGTGCGAGTAGGTGCCTGCTTTGCTCCCCTGCATAGAGCACAGCAGCAGAGCGTGTTGGAGCGTGTGAGTGGACCTAGGCCTGGAGGTGCAACAGTTTCTGTGAGGCCACACCCAAACAGGAAGAAGTCACCAAGAATAGCTGACCCCCACCCAACCAGCTTCCCGTTACAGACAGCTCTAATACACCCTTAACAACTTTTGTAATGTAATAGGACATTCTTACTGTTGGGTTTGCTGACTTGACCTTCCACTTTTAAATATTTGCATGTAATTACCAAATTAATGACAAAATATAGTATGATTGTCAACTTTTCCCAGTGGAAAGTTGAACAATTTCTGTTTAACTTATAGAAGGCCTATCATGAGTGCAAGATACAGTATCTCCAAACTATTGGTCATGCAATTTCCATAAAAGCAAAAGCCACAATCACGTTACCTTTCATCTGACGGAGACTTACACTGTTGCTAACACAGACATAAACAAAACAAACAAATGAAACTTAAATTGCATACATTTTAAAGTGAGTTTTCAATAAAACTACATATTTGACTCAACATTTTATTTCACAGCTCTTACGTTGTGGAAAAAATATCGGGATTTATATCATATATCAATATTCAACCTAAATATATTGGGATATGACTTTTGGTCCATATCGCCCAGCCCTATAGGGACAGTCCATGTTAATGAACACACATGAGAACCATGCATGTAAACACACCACTCCGGATTGTAGCCTTGAGCTAATTTCCATCCGTTTTCCCACATTCGCACTCTCATTCATCCTGGACTATTGTACATGTTTTTAGTGGTAGGGGAAAGCGGAGCACCTGGATGAGCTGTGAAGCACAATAAAAATAAATATACATTTTCCCAATTTTCTTCCATTTTGCCCTCATTTTGGTCCTTGTCTTGTTGGATGCAAGTGTACCGTGTTGTGAAATATTGCAATATCAGTATTGCAAAATTCAAGACAAAATATCCCCTTTTCCCCTCATACAATTCAGCATGGTTTTATTATTGTTGAAAGCTAGGTTGGGGGTGGGATCAGGTAAAAATGTACTAATAATGTGCAAATCTCTTAATAATTTGTGGATTTTCCTTATGACAGTTGTTGCCCTCCATTTGAGATACTGTGGGTTCTCTAAAAACGTACTAATATGTCTATTCTGTCTGTATTTTGTACAGTGCCATGTGTCTGTAGTAATCCCTGTTGTATAAAAAAAACAAAACATGATTGATAGGTGTCTGATAAAACGTGTGGTGAAAGTAGAGAACTGAGCAGCTTTGGGAGTTCAGTTTAGGTTCATTTTAACATGGAGTGCGTTTACATGCACTCGAGTCTCCGGGTTATTAGTAATATCCCGGTTATGGCAGTATTCTGGATATGATGTTTACATGCGCTCGGAGAAACCTGGATACTCATATTCCTGTTTACATGGGAAACAACAGTATCCTGGATAATTAGGCTCCAGAGCGGGGCGTGGCTAATGACAAATACGGTCAGGAGCTAAACACTTTAGCTATGTTGCTAACACTTTGCTTTTTAACCCATTTCTCTAAACACAGGGACAAGATCTTTCCCCAAGTGACAGTGTTGTTCGTAATCTTAACAGATGACACTGGAACTACATCCTAGTTTTGTTGTTTTGTAAAGTAACCTGTGCTGTTTTGTTTATTTTTAGAAGGTATAAAGGTTGAGCAAATTCCTGCCTTGTGTCTCTGAAGTTCGCACATGCTCAGTACGGCAGCAGCAATGAGAAACCAGGATACTCCGTTTACATGACCCAATATCCTGGATACTGTGGGAATATCCCAGTGAGAGTATCCTGGTTTCTAATAACCTGGATACTGGCTTATCCAGAAGACTGAAGTGGGGATATTGTGCTTACATGGACACAGACAAAACCAGGATATTTAAAATCCCTGTTAATAACCAGGACACTCGACTGCATGTAAACACACTCATGGTTTACATTATAGAATCTGTGGCATTGGCATAAAACCCAGTAAGTTTGTGTAGCATCTGATCGACAGCTCTATGGAGGTCCCAAAACGTTCCATCAACACCAGCGAACACCTCTGAATAAATTATTTAGCTTCAAAGACAAAAATCAGCATGTCAATGTTCAGCCAAACCCATGCGCCAAGACAGCTGTTGCTAAGAGACCGATAAACGAGGCACATTTGTTTTGTCATTTCTCACCTGATTTAAAACCCAAGAGATTAAGCGTCCCAACAAAGGATCATTTGGCGTAACTCAGTGATGTATGAAGGTAATAAGCAAATAAAAGTGTGGCCTGTCTCGAGTTCTCGCAGGCAACGATAGCCCCAGGTTTTCGAGGCTTTTTAACAGCTCAGCAATAACGGCGCGCACACAAAAACAAGACATGCTTTGAAGGCAGGCAGAAATGGACTTTATTTTTCTTGGGCAATTGACAGTAACGTCCTGATCAGACCAAACTAAACCAGATTTCAGCTGATTTTCTTTTTCTAAAACGACTACTTTCAAAAATATTACACCCAAATTTAATCTGTTTAGTCCTCTTCTAGGACAGAAACAAACACTGCCCATAATTGTTGAGAGTTTATGTTCAATACAAAATTATGTGGCAAATACCTGTATTACTATGACAACAGCAACACAGTAGAAAAGAATGGTCCGGTCAGATTTGGTCTTTAGAAATCTCTTCTTTCCTTTTTTAGAGGATAAAAAGGTACAGATGGAAGATATATCGACTCAAGCGGAATAAACAAACTGATTGGTCCACAAACAGTAAAACCTTACAACCAATGTTCCCAAATCCTATTGGCTGCTTACATAAACCACAACAAACGGCAAGCCCTCCTCCTATTGGTCACCACAGCCTCTAGCTCAAAATCCCAGCCTCATTAGTCTGTTTGGATAATTCGGCAGCTGTCACTTAGCAGCAGCCAATCAAGCAACAGTTTGGTACCTGTGATTACTTAAAAAAAAAAAAAGTTATAAATTTGGCCATTCAGATCATGGCTTTGTCAAGAGGAAACAAAAAAGTGGAAGTTTCTAAGCCTTAGAATGAATGTGTTTTTTCTGGAATAATCATTATGTTCTATCTTTTATATTACTCCATAAGAGCAGAACGCCAGTCGTCTTCCTTTCATTCATACCAGTGCAGTTCACTGAATTCATCATGGAACGATCACTAGGAGACTAAGTATCTAATGTATGTGTGTTTTTATGTGCGTGTCTGGATCCTGTTGTTATGGAAAGGCTCTGCAGGTCGTAAGCTCCAGCAGCTCGATGGTGCCATCCTTGCGTCGTGAAAACATGTCCATCTTTAGCTGGTGTCCATGGACTCCATGTTGGCTGAGCTGGAGTCCCTCTGAATTGAGTCAAAGATGGCAGCCAGCTCTTGATTGGATGAGATCTGTGACTGGAATTCCGACATCAGGGGGGACTTTTCAGCCTCTGGGATTGTTAGCAGAGCAACCACAGCTCGCATCGCTGACCGCTTCAACTCATCCTGCTTCTCAAATTCCTGCTTCACGGAGTTTGCCTTGACCTGAATAAGGAAATTGCGCATGAAGATCAAAACCAGTGATACATAACCAATGTTGACGATTCACAGTAAATTGTATATTTTTTTGTCTTATGTTCACCTTTGTGGTGCAGGTAGCCCTCAATGGTTCCACTAGCCTGTCCAATCTCTGAAGAACAGCGCTGGGGCAAAGGGAGGATAATCTGGCCAGCATCAGGAATGTCAGCATCTAAACAACAACGTAGTGAAAAACATGTTCACCAACTCACAAAAAGATTTTCAATACAACCATCTCAATCATAACTCAAAACGTCTGATGCAGTCAGTGCAAAAGAAAAATTGTATAACACATTTTTTGGAATCGACAGATATTAGGGGTTATTTTAGTAGATATAGATATTGGTCATTACAATATACAATTCTCAAACTGGTCATTTTATATTATTAATACAGTTGTTGCCACAAATTACATTCCCTTTTAATCTTTTTGTTATTTTTCATAGAATTATGAATAATAACACAAACATCTTGGTTTCCACTCAAGGTTAGTGGTTGTGCGAAGCCATTTATTGCCAAATAACTGATGTCCCTGATCTAACGTTTACATGACCTTCAACAACTCAGAAAAATTGTAGAAAAACTCACTTCAGCTGAAATACAGGACTCTAACCAAATGTCCCTGATCAAAACTTTACATATCTTGAAACATCAATTTTGTCAGTGTCTAGCTGAAAAGCGTAAACAAACATTTATTTGACAATAAATGGCTTCACACAACAACTTACCATGAGTGAAATAAATGTTTTTGTATTCTATGAAGCATGCATAAGTACATTTTAGGCCACAACTGTATATTCAGATAACATAAACTGGTTATTTAACAATGTCAATGTTAAATTAATTACATAAAGTATAAACTGAATACTTTAAAGACAAAACACCAACAGAAAAAACTTGCAGCTCCGATCTTATAATATGGCTGGCTCATTTCAATGCTCTGTTGTGGGGATGTTTTGACACAGAACAATGAAGTAAGTTGCTCTTTTGTGTCTGTAATTGCTGCCACACCTTCAATTTTACACAAGCCAATTAGTAGTGATTCTTTTTACCCAGTATTGATACTCAAAAAGTAGCCATTGGGTATCAATATTATGGAATTGATCCGCCCATCCCTATTAAGTAGTATGGACAAGAGCAGTACATGCCTTGATATCATAGTGGTCCTTCAAGCCGTCCTCCACGTGGTTGAGGAAAGTGAAGATGTCTAGCCGATCCAAGCAGGAGTCCAAGAGGGTGTACATGCACTCGAACGCAGCTTTTCTCAGATCTAAACCGTCGTCCACCGTGTGTTTGAATGGACCCATCTCCACCTACGCAGACAAACGTGTTATCTTGGACCAGGGCAAACTTTAAACTCAACAAAACCGCATACGGACCTCTCGTATTAGCTCCTTTCTGACTTTGGTCTCGTTATACAGTTGTGGTAACACCGAGTCCAGCAGCTCTCGGATTAGACTAGGCTTATTATGTGCGGCGGAGTTGAATGTCACCAAAGCAACACGACGTACGTTCAAATCTGGATCTTCCAGCGTCTTTAGGAAATCACCTGAAAACAAAGAAACAATGACACCCTGAAACACCCCTTTCCTGCCAGAAAAAAAGCATAAAAGCTGAGCGCACATAACACGATTTTTCAGTCAGAAGAGATTTTGTAAAGACTGGGGGGTCCACGCTACATGACAGAATCTTGCGCGATTATAGGTCAGTGTGTCATGCGTCCTCTCAAATGGAAATTGGTGGAGAAGAGATGTTTTTTCAGTGGATTTAATAAGATGAAGAGAAGCCAGACTGACAGGACCAGCCCCATGACAGAGAGGAGCTAGAAACTGAAACAAACTAGAAAGTTTGTTTTGCGATTCAGATCTGGTTGAAAAAGTGGTTCTTGTGATCATAGAGTGCTGTTCGATGTGATGTTCGCTGTGTGTTTGGTTGTTTGTGCCGTTGTTTATGAAAGAGAAATTGAAGGGCAGATTGGCTGCTCTTTCCCGTGTGTCATGTTTGGCTCGATGAAATAGCCTGCGCCGCTCCTGTGCATCCAAAATGTTTGATTTACTGCGACTGGGGTCTAGTCGTGTCTTTCTGCTGTTGACGTTGACCCGCACACACTACGAGACACGACTCGCTGCGACTGCCTTCAACTATCATAACTCGGGAAGACTCAACGCAACTGAAAATCTTAGCAAAATCGGCCAGAACATTGCATACTGTGCGCTCAGCTTAAGAGGGAGATAAAAGTTTCAAGACTCTTGGCACTACAACTTGGTATAGAATATTAAAATAATGTGTAAGCCAGCTATGTACACATTCAATTTGATAAGGGAAAATTAAAGTCAATGACTATATGAAAATGTCTACTATGATAAACATAGTTACCAATGCAGTTTTTCAGCAGTGGATCGATGGGTTGTGGCTGATCAGAGATGGTGAATTTAACAGCAGTTACCACAGAGCTCCTGGCATATGATGAACCTACAGAAAGATGATCATCAATAAAAACAACAGTGTTTGGTCACATGTGGCGCAGTGTTTAAGCCCCAATAAGCAATTCTGTAAGACTTCTAAATCAGTAGGTGAGAGTAGTGACCCTGCTCTTTACCCTCAATTGTTCAATTTAGAACTGCATTTATAGTGTAGACATTAGGGTTAGTGTTGGAGGTGAGGAGTGGACTCTACCCTTCTCTGTGGAACAAAGTTAGCTGCAGTTTTGAAGTTGACGCATCTAGCGATGTAATATGGAAATACAGCAGGGCAGGGCTGGTCAATCTTTTTGCTTATTGGGGGTTAAAGCACTGGTAAAAAGAAATGGTAACTACCATCACTTGATAACTGTGCTGTTTTTACCTGACAACAAGTATCCTTTAAGTCGTGGGAGGAGAGTTTCTGGATCAATTAAGGTCAATTTGCCCAAACATTCTGCCACCACGTTCCTTGTTCCTTCCTCTTGACACTCACAATGTTTAAGCAATAGAGACCAAACAGACTCAACATATGGCTTTAGACCAGTCACTGATGCTGAGCCTATGAGAAAAATAAGAGAGTTCAAAGTCACTGCCATAAAGGATCAAATATGTTTACAGTGCTTACTGATGATCTCCTTAAGTGAATGAAGCAATAGATATTGTCTTTTGGAGGAAGAGATCTCTTGAAGTACAAAGGGTAAATACTCTGGAAGGTTGCCCACTGCAATGCTGCCTAAGGCATAGGAGGCTGCAGACTTCACCTAAACGACAAAGCCAGTTTGGTCTGCTTTCAAACTTATCATAGCATATGCATTCACCAGCACAGCCGTGCTCTTTATTTGCACAGCTACACACAATGTGGCTACCTCTTCACTTGAAGATGAGAAAGCATCCAGAATTACGGTCTTGAGCTCTGGTTGGCTGCTGAGGTCTACATGGTGCCCAACTTCACCCAAAGACAAAAGAGCAAGCAATCTGATGGAATCCGTGGAGCGGCTGTTTTTTACATCCTAGGACCACAGAGGAGAATTACTTCAAAAATAACATGCAGGTTTACAGCTACTACCGTTGCTACAAAGACCATTACCTGAATGAACTGACCAACCACAGCAGGTCCTTCAGTGGGACAGGCCCGTGTCAGTGCAGCTACACATTTGGCAATAGAACAATATGCCTGTTTATGAGGCAAAGCTGCGCTCTGGGAGTACACTGGACCAGTCAACATCCGTAACAAGTCCATATAACCAAGACCGGATGTGTCGGTGGACACAAGTGCCTTAAGACATAATGGACAGTTACACATAAAATCAGACAAAGAAGAAAGGGGTGAAAATCCTTCAGGTTAGGAATAATATACCTGATAAAATTCCAGCATGGCTGCAAGCGCACCACCTTGCAGCAGCGGAGATCGAACTAGAGTAATGAGCTGTTGCATAATATTGCCCCCAGTCAACTGCCCCAAAGAAGATGGATGCGTCACTGCTAGCGTGGACAGGAAGCTTAGAGCCATCTGCGACACATGCATGTCACTTTCCGAAATCAGAGGAGGAAGCTCTGCCAGGACGGCATCCACCATGACAGGAGTGACGGCCGAACTGCACCAAACACACACAGGTGGGATCATGAGCATGTGGTAGAGGCAGTGAGCTTATGAGAAGAATGACCAGTGCGAGGTAACCTGTAGTTTCTCAGTAGGATGTCAAGTGCTGCAAGCGTGCAAAGCTTTAGGGCCCGTTGGTTTTTTCGTAGGAATGAAGCAAGAATAGGAACAGCATCTGGTAGAACTGGTCTTAAATCAATTTTTAATGGTGATCCAGCAATCAATGTCAGAGCTGAAAAAAATCATACAACAATATTAAAAACACACACACACACACACACACAAAATATGACACACCTTTAACAGTTGTGAGCCGAGTGATTTCATTCTTCAGACGTTCCAAAAAGATCAACAGAGTCCCAGGAAGCTCTGCAGGGAGTCGATCACCTAGGGGCCCAGTTAAATGGTCAGTCTCCAAAAGTGTATTTGTGGTTGAGACAGTGCATGTTGCTGAATACGTCAGATTGTAGCCATGGGCTCATTTCCATTCATTGTCCCACAAACACACTCTCATTCATCCAGGCCATATCATGTACTTTATTACATAGGACTTTCTTACCCAGATTACAAATGATCTGCCCCATACAAGAGATAGCTCGCTCTTTAACCTCTTGGTCAATGTCAGCAGCTTTTAGGCGTTTAATTGTACAGGTGAACAAGTCATTGATGTAAGGGGAAGGATCGAAACGGTCAGTGCCTTCTGACAGGTTTTCTAAAGGCCGAATCACCTGTTAGAAATAAACAGTACAAACTAAAACAAGGGGACACAAGTGCTGAACTACTGCAAAATTGTATCATTTTTAAGCTGGACAACCTGTGAATTTGTTGAAATAAAATTGCAAAATCCCCCACCTTTACAAGCTGCTGGGTGACGAGAAGAGCTTCTGATGTTATTTTGTAAAAGGGGTCTCCAACACAAGCGACGACAGGTGGTACCAGGGCAGGAACATGAGCGTGGAAGGCGTGAGCAGGATGTGTGACCATAATAACGTGGAGACACGCCAAGGCATCGATTTTCAGATTTGAGCTGCTTGACTTATCATTCAAAGAAAATATGATGCCTGTAAAACAGATATATTTATTGTATTCAAAATATATAATGATTGCAGACAGACCAATAATATTTCTATGCTCATTTATGTCAAGTTAACTTTAAGCAGGGTTCATTTGGTCAAACAGACTTTCTTTTAACCAGACTAGTATTTTTTTCATATTTCCAGACGAAGGATGCAGGAACATCTCAAACATGTATAGAGGTATAATAAAAGTACTGGGCTGGTTCGAAGAAATGGTCTTTCACATGTACAATTATTTTTTACTACATGATGTGTGGGGTAGTGGTCGTTTAAGAATACCTGGTATAAGTACTGGGATGTGTTGAGTCAAGGCCCCAGGCAGAACATTTACCAACTCCGTCAGCATGTTAAAACAACACTGACGGGTTTTGACGCTTTTCTCCTTCAGTTGTTTATGAAGTGCTTTTACAATCATAGGGACCTAGGAAGGGAAAGAGGTTTTGAAATAATTATGTAGGGATGAAAAGCGAGGGTCTGCACAACAATGAGAGCTTCAGTCCACATGGCCTCTTTCAGACAGAAGTCAGATACACCTAGTTTAAAGAAATTGCACCACCAGATTATCTGTGGCCCCAGGTTTAAACCAAGAGCACTACAGGAGCAAAACAGCAGGGTATGTCAATTTTATCGGAGCATATATGGCAACATCAAAACCATGGATATATACAGTCAGGTCCATAAATAATGGGACCAGAATTTTGTTCTTTCATCTGTTTAGCAATGGTTCTTCAAGCTACAGTTACATGACTGACACCGACTTAAAAGTACAGACTCTGCTTTAATTTGAGAGTATTCACATCCAAATTGGAGTAAGGGTTCAGGAAATACAGCTCTTCAAATTCAATCGGTCTATTTTCAGAGGCTCAAAAGTAATGGGACACAAGCCACCACTGGACTTTGTTATTGTTTTACTTTGTCTAGTCTATGTTTAGCTCAGCACTTGGGTCACATGTAGTGGTTTTAAATGTGCCATAGAAATGAAGTTTGAAATGATTTGATGGCAGAACCGCAGTAAAGACCTGGCCCAGCAGAACTGAGGAGCAAACCCAGGACTTGGCGATGTCCATGGGCTTCAGACGTCACACAATCACTATTCACAAAATATTTTCAACATAGTATGAAAAATAGACATTTTATAAAAGGCTATACGACTTGATGCTGAAATAAGGTGGTTTGTTTAAAACTGTTGGTAGTTTCTCTGTATTTCACAGGATTTACTGTATTTAACCTCTTGAATTAGACCTTAAAGCCTGAACTTAATTTGCAGCGCAGTGTTTTCCATTTCAAATCCTGTGCAGGGCCATCACAGCCCAAATCAGATAAAGTGAGTCACAGTCCTCATTTTACATTTCACAATACGGTCTTTAAAATGTCTATTTTTATGCTCCATTGTTTTGCAAGAGGAGACGAGAGGGAGTTTATTTTGACACTTATAGTATTTTTTCAGTGTCCTCCAACAGAAAATGCCATGGGCCTAATTTAGATTTTTGCGTGTAATATGTGATTGTATGCTGCATTTGTACCTCTTCAGCCCCGGCATGCTAGTTTTCCCATTATAGATGTTTGCCATTTCCTACTTTGTGTGTCAAATTCGGACTTTAGTTTCACTTATTGTGGATTTTGTGGTGGGTGAGCCGGGTGTAATATACAACATCAGCATTCTGACATTACCTGACTTTGTAGCATTGTCAGAGGTGTCTCCCCCTGCTCCATAGCGTCTGGATCAGTTAACCAACTTTGAGCTGGCCTCGTCTGCTTAAGCAACGACAAGTAAGCATGGAAAACATCTGCCTTCACATTTTCCTCTCTTTCCTGAAAATAAAAACAAAGTAAAATGAAGACATGTAGCTACGTCACAAAATGCTCATTTTCCGTGCTTGAACCTCAGATCTATTTGTACACCAGTTGATTGAATAACACAACCTTTTCATAGTGACTGCAATTCTAACCAATTCTTATCATTGACATACTAATAATAATCTTTGGGTTTACCTTAAAGCGACAGACAAGTGCAGGGGACACAGAGCGGTAGAACTCGGGCAGCATCTCATGGCGAGTAGAAACAACAGCATCTAAACACTTGGCTGCAGCCCGCCGCACCTTCCAGCTCATATCATCATCATCACTGTACTCATCATCACTGCCTGAAGCAACAGTCAAATAAAGAAGTATTACACATTTCATGGTGTAACCTTAAATTTAAAATATTTTTTGAAGTGGAAAAACTACTATTATGCACCTTGATAATCTTCATCGTTTTGCTCCGCATCCATAGCATTGTCATCTTCATCCTCATCATCAAAGTTGTAATTGGGGTCATAGGTTAGGTAGCGTAGGCAGATGGAGATAATCGTAGGAACATGCGGGTAAACTTCCTTAGGACACCTTTGGTGGTGGATATTACAGAAGCATTAATGGCATTAGGTCAGAACCTTACAAAAATTCTTTAAAATTGTGTATTACCTTCTTACAAAAGATTCAAACGCTTGTATACAGTACTCTCTGAGTTCATCATCATCAACATTACAAAACTTTACAACAAGCGGAATTATCTTCTCCAAATACTCCCCTGCACAGAAACAAATGATATAGCAAGTTCTTAAAAACATGATAAACTGACAATGTTTGAAAAAGTTCATACTGTCAGACATTTTTTAGCATTCTTTTAGTAAAACAGGAGGCTTTTTGTTTAAATGCTTGAGTAGTTTCGACTACTTCCTATGGTCTTCCTCAGAAGCGTGACTGTGCAGGCTTGCTTATATGGATTTTACAGTCAGCAGGGGAAGCTTGCGCCCCCTACTGACTAATGCCTTCTCCAAGACCCAGGCATGAGAAAGGGTGTACGCTCCATCGTCCCGGTTCATTCATGTCCCCTGCTGACTGGAAAATCCATATAAGCAGCCTCGGACACGTAACTTCACCATCACGTGACGCTTCTGACGAAGACTACAGGAAGTAGTCGAAACTAGTCAAGCATTTAAGCAAAAACTCCTGTCTTACTAAAAGAACACTAAAAACACAAACTGAAAATGTTATTTTTCAATGTCCTGTGTACTCTTACCAATTCTGTGTCCAGCCTGTCTACTGATCGCAGCTGTGCACTGGATGTAGGTCCTGGTGGTTGACATGTTGTCATTTCTCCCCAGTTCAGTGAGAAGGTGCTCAATAAGATCAATAAACACCAGATTTCCACAGGACATGACCAGGTGACCCAGAGCCATGATTGTCCTCTGTAGGTGTATAATCAGTGCGTTAATAGAAAAGATACCAAACGTTTAAAAGTTTCAGAACCATGTCGACAAAACAAGCCAGTAAGACAAACCTTCCTGACAGCAAGTCTTGGAGAAGTAAGCTGAGGCAGCAGACAACTCAAGATGGAAGGATGAAAATTCACCAATAATCCACCTTGTCTATTTTGACAAGAGACAATATATATTTAGCAACTACTTCAACTAAATATTAACGAGCGGAGGATCAAATACTAAAATATTCACAAATCAGATAGAAGAGTACCTGCACAGCATGTCAGCCATGATGTCAAGAGCTTCTAACTGAACGGAGACGTCTTCTTGTTTGGCAATAGCACTCGTCAGACGGCCAGTTATTTTCTTACATACACTTGCAGCCAATGCAGACCCTGTGAAAACACATACCGGGTTAGTAATAGAAATACAACCTTCCACTAACATTTTTAGAATGTAGTGTATACCACTGGACGCAGGGGGTAACTCTCCTATCACAGTTTTGAGTCCAATAGATGAAATGTCTCTAAGTTGCTCTTTGTCTGACAGCATATTTGTGCAGAGAGTATCCACAATGGTCTCTACCTGGTACTCCTTCACCTTACTGACGAGAGGCCCAAGACTGAAAAAGAAACAATAGTAGCATTGAACTCAAGGACTTTTTTGTGTTAGATTTTGTAACTTTACCATTTGACAGCAAGATTCTGAACCTCTCCATTCTTATCTTCTAGCAACTTCAGAATCATTCTGACTACCTATGAGTAAAAAAAAAAAAAAAGCATCAATATAAATTATGATTTTAACATGTCGCTTGAGCACAATTGGATTATTCCTGATTCATACTTGCCTTCCTTTCACTGTCGTCATCCAATTTGATTGAATCTTTTTGAAGCTCTGTCATCAGGTCATTTGTGGCCATAAACCTAAAAACATCAGAAATACCAAAATATATGAAGCAGCAAAGTACCATTTACTCACCCCATTGTACAATATTCAATCCTGTATGATTGTTTCAAACGTTTGAAGAATTTATTTCTTACAACTAAATCTTATGAAATTGATGCATAAACAATTAGCACAGTTCATTTATCGACAAGGACATTAGTGCCACTTGGTCAGGATGTTTTTTTTGTTTTTTACATTTTTTGAGTTCTAAATAATAATTTATTTAGAAATTTAGAATTAACAGCAAAGCTAAGTAAAGAATTATGGGTGCTTTAAACATAACACACTACAACACACTGTCACAATATCTATCACGATACTGTATTAAGTATTGTGACATTTTGGAAAGGAAAATGATAATTGGACAGACATTATTTTCTTT
The DNA here is from genome assembly GCA_900303255.1 of Lesueurigobius sanzi. Taxonomy (NCBI): domain Eukaryota; kingdom Metazoa; phylum Chordata; class Actinopteri; order Gobiiformes; family Gobiidae; genus Lesueurigobius; species Lesueurigobius sanzi. The sequence continues at coordinate 6,007 of OMNZ01025325.1, read as the reverse complement.
TCAAAACACAACAAAAAGGTACAAAAAGGTTGAACAAAGTGCTGCAACTGTTCCTGAGATAATGGTTAAAAGAGTGCAAAAAAATGATACTTCCAAAGCAGTCCCTATGAGATCTACACTATTGCAAATGACTTGTAGCGCAGCTGGCACTGCACAGCAGTTAAACACTTTAAAAGCATTGATAAAGTATGGCAGCAAAGGCGTATTGTGACTGATTGCAAAACAATATTGTCCCAGCCCTACAGTTGAGCCCTACAGAGTGGGGTCATCCCATTACCGTCAACTCTGACACATGAATAGTTTTTAGGGTTGGTCCGATATGAACATTTTTTGCCGATATCGATATCCGATATTTGCCGACATTAATATCAACATTTAAAACCAAAAGCAAGACCCGCTCCTACGTCGAGTAAAGTTCCTAAATTCATCATTAGAAAAATTGATAATGATAATGGTTACAGTGGTTCACTCAGATTTCTTTTGAAACTATGATGGCTATTAAAATCCTGCTTCCTCTTGGGGACATTTTGAGAGAATTTGTGTTGGAGATTCTTTATTTATAAAGAGTTATAACTAAATTCAGCACATTTGAATAAACTGTTGCCCCAGTCAGATCAGTTGTCTATCTGTGCTGTAGAAAACGGCAGTTAACATGGAAAAATCCCCTGCCGATATTTTTTTCCCAATCGAACCGATCCCGATATTTGAAAAATAGGCAAATATCTGCAGATATATCGGCGGCACAGATATATCAGGCCATCCCTAATAGTTTTTATGATTGGTTTTTGGGTGTTTTTCTTTCTACCAAATTAGACAAGAGGTTGGTTGGCGGAGGCATGCCCCCAGTGTTGGGAGAACACTTTGAAATTGTATTGCAGAGTTGCAAAGTCTTCTTCTGTACGTTGTACTTCAACTACAGATGGGCAACTCCTGTACGACTGAGAACTTACACAGATGAGTTGCATTATGTTTATGTATAAATGTGGTATTTTCATTGATTTGCATCATATCTATGTACAGGTTCACCCCAGCATCATGCGACTATCCAAGAACGGCACGGACCAAAATCTTTCCTTGGTCGTTTTGATCTTTCTCTCCTAATGTTATGCAATATGAAGCTGAAATGATGTTAAGAAAGTAACTGGGTTCAAAATACCCTGAAATGAAAGTAAACGTACCGGGATACACTTCCTCAAAATGAGTATTCTAAATGCGTATTCTAAATACACGTATTGCGTTACTCCTCAAAGCTGCATACCCCACTGTGTTTACATGCCATTATGTTGTTACTCACCACCACACCCCCATTATTTCACTAAAACGACAGCAACAACGATTCAACCATTTGTGTGGGCCCAAAGTGGTTACTAAAGCATCAGCCCCGTCAATTGCAGAAATATACAAGATGCATAACGAGATCTGACAGAAATACCACCGCACAGAACATGTCACTCAGTCATTAGCTTGCGGCATGACACAAGTTGATTCTAGTGCTCGCTAACGAGTTAGCAGAGTTAGCTGCTAATTGGAGACAGGCCAGTTTACAATCCCTACAGCTATTGTTTGACTGGTTATGTGGTAAAGCTATGGGTATAATCAGCGCAGACACAATTTTAAAACCACTGCAATGCACAAGACACGGTGACTGGAACCAGAGTCATCTCTAGCTAAAGATGTTGCATGAGCAGACAGGTGGTGGCTGGCTGGAAGTTAGCATGGCAGCCCTAGGCCTGACAACTGACTCTCAAGACGGCCACCCGTGGTTTGCACAGAAATCAATGGTTCTGAACGTCCTGGGCACGAGTGCTCTCTGTTGTTCCCGTTGCAGATTTACCTAAAATCCTTGTCGCTGGAAGTCATTTTCTCCAGGAGGTTGGAGATGTGGTAAGAGGCGCTCGCCATGTCGGTTGCTTTTAGCTTTTAGCCTTCTGCTAGCACTAGGCTCTGCGAGTTTTTCCGCTGCTTACAGCTAGACGACAGTTTCTGTGGCTGAGTTAGTTCCCCTGGTCTTGGTGAACAGAGCGATGAAACCATAGGATGGAAGTACAGTCTTTACTCCTTCTGTTGTCTATGTCGCCTTATATTCTTTTAAAGCGACTGTCGCATCCCAGGGCGCGGAGTTTGGTGTGTTTGGTTTGAATGGAGCTCCCGTCTCTCTGCAGAGGGGCGGGGTTAGAGACTGGACTGCGGTGGGGTGGAAGGTCAACAGGATACCTCTCCTCTATCTGAAAGTAGACTCATGAAGACAATCCAGAAATATATATTTTTAATATCAATATATTCATTCAGGGGGATTTGTGAGTTAATTAAAACAACATTATTAAACACATTATTAAAAATGATAAAATATTATTATTTTATTTATTTTATTTCAAAGACCTAGGCTGTGTCTGTTTTTATAGAGCTGGATACACATGTACACAGGAATATATTTTGACAATTCTTGGTCCGATTTCCAAACCAAACATAGGCCTATGTAGGGCTACTAGAGCAACCAAACATGCGCACACTTATCTTTGGATTTTCAACAAGGTCATGAATTATCAGGTGTGCTGGGTAAAAACTCACTTGACAGACTTACTTGAAGCTGCTAATTCAAAAGCAAAAAAAAAAGGGCAAAGCATATAGGCTTATCAAAAGAGACAGTCATCTGCAGCACCAGCTCTCATAGTGTCACTTGGCAACCATTTGAAAGGGTGGTGTGCGTGTCTTTTTGTTTGTCCACCTAAAATCAGAATAAACCCAGAAGGATGAGCGCAGGGTAGGTTTGCTCATCTACAAATGCGTATATCTACAATAGGGCTGAAACAATGAATCGATTAATCGTCAACTAATCCATTAGTGAAATTGTTGTCAACTATTTTAGTAATCGATTCAACGTGAAAATAATCGCCGATTAATCGATTACCTAAATAATCGTTAGTGACAGCCCTAATCTACAAATACTGCAGCATGGGTCTGGAAGACTTCCCCCTTAAATTTTTGACAAAAAGGATATTTTCTCCAGTGTTTTTTAACTGCTCTTTCTTGGTTAAATAAAGGGTTGTTGTTGTTGTTGGATATGGATAGGCCAGATTTGGACTTTAGGCCAGATGTTTTCTCTGTGTTAGTGTAATCTTTATATGCATCTCATGTTTTGTCCCTTTCCCATTGAAAACATGGATTCCTTTCGTTTGGAAGATTACTCTAGGGCTGTCAATGTATTCACACAACACTAACGCATATTACTGCCCGCATATGTCAGTGGCTGCATTATGTGTCAAGAAAGAGCGCCCAAGGCTTTGACAACATCCTACTCTACAGATTTGTGACTCATCATCACACACACATTCAGCAGCCTTAACAAATAGCACTGGCATCAGGAATGCACTGCATCTTCTTTCTGCATGCATGAAATTAGCCTTCTCTGGGTGTAAGGCTTTATGTGACTCTGTAAAGGAATTATTATAAGCAGTGAAATGTATCTCACTGAATACAGCAGCAGTAAAAATCTGAAATCTGTTTATTTCAACTAACTCAGAACTCAGAATAGAATTCAGAACACCCTTATTTATACTCTCAGTAAACACGTTGGGTATTGTAAAAAAAAAAAAAAAAAAAAAGAAGTGTGATATAGAAGGAAATAGTTCTGCAATGCTTTCTGATGGATGAATTAATTGGACATGCAAAAGGAAGGTATACAATTTCAGCCAGGTGAAACGATTTTATGAAGCCAAAGCAACATCTGAAGTGTATACTCGAAGAAGAATCAGCATAAACAGTTTAAATCTCCTTAGTCAAAGTGAACTTTACAATCTAATGTTCATTACCACTTACATATATAAACTATTATGACCATAATTAATTATTATGTTCAGAAATAATCTTGCCGTACAGAGAATTCCACCAGACCCATGGTCTCTGTTTGTCTTCATATTGAGGTCAGTCTGTGCTTTTTGTCTTGTAGCCTGCAGAGACTGATTCTTCCACTTGACTGCATCCTTTCCTCTGCCTCCTTGCTTAGATCCATAGGGATGAAAGATGCCCACACTTCTTATTGAAAGATACTGAAAATTACTGTTGTTAGTTGACTTTGGTCAACTTTTTGTTTTACTGTGTGACCAGGAATAAGTCTTCAATCTGTCCTGTTTGATTATTCAAAATCCATTGACTTGTTTCGTTGTCTGATTTTCAGACTTTTTTTTAATCGGTTTGCTAAAAATATATATGTTAGCCTATGTAAAGCTCAGATGACTAATGCTGTTGTGATGGGCTAGAAAAAGCCTACTTTTAGTCTAATAAAAAAATGTTCAAAGTAATCCACATTAAAAAAAAAAAAATCTGGGGTGGATTCCAGAAAAGACAAGTTGTGACAAGAACATAACTTCAAATAACCTACCTCCGTGATTAAAGATATTGTTATAGAGAATAAGACTTCTGGCTTTGTAATGCTTATAAGCTGTGACAGCTTATAAGCAAACATTATTGCCCATCCCTAAGAGTGGATCTGTCCCCACTGTGGTTCTCCTCGAGGTTTCTCCATTTCCCCCATTGGGTTTTTGGAGTTTTTTCTTGCCGCGGAGGAGGGTTTATAGATGGGGGATTTTTTTGTTAAGATAATACATCTGTTTGTGACATTTCATTTTGATCCTTGTTTCACATGTTTTGGTGCATGTGACTCCTGTCGCGATATTGGGCGATACAAAAATAAATTGATTAATTCGTTGACTGATTGATGCAATGTTTCTCCGTAGATTTACACAGAAAATTGCGACTTCAATGACCATTTTCTCAAAATGCATTTTTCTTACACTCTTAAAACATCATCTCCACTTAAGTAGCTCCTAAAGACTCCAAGTGTTCGAGTTTTGGACTCTACAATATTCTGAAGGTTTGTTCAGACTGGGATTTTTCAATGTTTAATTCCTAGCCAGATTTATTAAGTTTGGAAACCAAAAAAACAAGACAAAATTAAAGCGTAACAGGTTTATTCACAAAATATCCAAAATCCCCTCTGAACAAATCCTTGAAACTAATATATCAACAAATAATCATTCAAATCTGGCTTTATCCATTATTTACATTTTGTTGCTTTTTGGGCCGTTTTTACTCATAAAATGCCTTATTTTTATATGAAAACATAAAATGATGGAAAACTTGCAATACATTTTCTTCTCACGTTTCATATTAATATCACTGAATTTACATTTTTACATATTGTAGTATCTCCCCTAAAAGCAAGCAACTTTATCTGACAAATAGTTTATTTCCACATTCATATCAGTTTATGGGCCCACAGGTTAGATTAGATTATTATTATTAATAATATATATTTGGATTATTATTATTATCACAAACAAATTGTGATCCACTAGCCTATTCTGAAAAGCTAGTGGAGCCTTCTGAAAGACGATCAATTTATTTATTTATTATTACAAACACATTGTAATCCACTAGCCAACTGGTTCCCAAAGTGGGGTCTGGGCCACCTTGGAGGTCCTTGGAGGCACTACAGGGGGGACTACAAAGGTTGTATGGAAGATTTTTTGTGTCGTCACATTGTGAATTTTAAATGTCTTTGAATTTTACACTTTGAATTTTTTTAACACTGAAAAAACATCTTTGAATTTTTCTGTCTCCAAACTTCAGTCACAAAATTTTCAGTTCAGTGTTTTACATTTGAAATGAAAATTTCACCTTTTCAATATTCGCTTTATTATTTTTGCACACATCAAAAACAACTGACTAAAGAGTATAAAATTCGAAGTAAAAAAAAAAAAATTCAAGCTCTTAAATTCAACATAAGAAATTCAGAGTGAAATTCGCAGTGAAAAATTTCGCAGTAAAGTTCCTGGACATCGAGACCTGAGCAATCGATCCAGAGTCAAAACCAACCTCTGGTTCAACAGGAAACTGTACAAGGACCGTTTCAGTCTCCAGGATCGATTGCTCAGGTCTTGACGTCCAGGAACTTGACTGTGATTTTTTTCACTGTGAATCCCACACTCTGTGTTTCTGCTGTTGAATT
>OMNZ01025323.1:0-16510 GCA_900303255.1 Lesueurigobius sanzi | reverse complement strand
ACAGGTGAAGCACATTAGGGCGGGGCAGGTAATCAACACAGGTGAAGCACATTAGGGCGGGGCAGGTAATCAACACAGGTGAAGCACATTAGGGCGGGGCAGGTAATCAACACAGGGGAAGCACATTAGGGCGGGGCAGGTAATCAACACAGGGGAAGCACATTAGGGCGGGGCAGGTAATCAACACAGGTGAAGCACATTAGGGCGGGGCAGGTAATCAACACAGGTGAAGCACATTAGGGCGGGGCAGGTAATCAACACAGGGGAAGCACATTAGGGCGGGGCAGGTAATCAACACAGGGGAAGCACATTAGGGCGGGGCAGGTAATCAACACAGGTGAAGCGCATTAGGGCGGGGCAGGTAATCAACACAGGTGAAGCACATTAGGGCGGGGCAGGTAATCAACACAGGTGAAGCACATTAGGGCGGGGCAGGTAATCAACACAGGGGAAGTCAAACAGAAAATCACAAGGACAGAACAGACAAGTCAAAATAAAACAGGACATGACCAAAAAACAAACCAAAAAAGGAAACTGAATGTAGAACATGACAGTAGTTATCATATGCATGGTTCCTTTATTCTTCATCTTCATTTTGACCTAAATTACAGCCACATTTCTTGCTACAAAAAAGCCTTGATATGGATTATGTGCATCTGCGGAGCTGCATATTAGAACACACCACAGTTGCATAACCCACATTAACACTGTAAACTTGTACTCTGTGATTCTGGCGTGCCACAAATCATTTCTTCTCCGTAAACAGATGTGATGTTGAACGTCATACAACATACCACATGGTCTAGTGGCCTCTTTTGCAACTCTGCTGCAACCCCGGCTCATTATTGAAGAGTATAGTCCGCGGATGCTTTTGGCCACTCAACTATTTGTTTACCCAGAGAATGGAGCGGAAAACTAATGTTTCCAATATTTTGAGGCACAAACCATGTCCTGTGGGCGTGTGTCTTGTAGGTGTGGTGGCCAGTAGACAGATGGGTTGTGGCTATTGAGGTTAGCAGCTACAGCGTTGAGAAATCTCGATACGATTATGAGCAGGGAAAGTGGTATGAGGTAAAGAATTGAGGATGATTGACACCACCATATTGGCTTAAAGCTACAATGTAAACTTTTCTCTCTATACTAGCCTATGTTCAAGCCTCTTATTGATAGGGTTCTATATGAACAGATAAAATGCCATGTCTTTTGTATTGCTTCTGTAATTTTACCACTCTTACTAGTGGGTTGGGGTTAATTTGTTTCCTGAAAAGTTGAACACTAATGATATGTTTTGTTGCATTATTGATGTTTTGAGGGCCTCTCTATTGGGCCAAAGGAAGAGCCTAATGCTTGCTGTTGACCTCCGGGTGAATTCCTTTCTTTGCTTGTTTTCTCCTCAAATCCAAGACTTTTTTTCCCTTGCTTTTGTGTCCTTCTCCCATGTTGAACAATTCAAGAAATAAATGACCTGCCAACACAAACTAGAATGTGATCTGAGAACGTTTTGATGAATCCACTGTATTAACCTTTTAACCGCCAACTGTTTTTTAGCCATAGAGAACAACAGATAAATGTTTTACCAGTTCCTCTCACATCTCCAAGTTAGACACCAAGTTCACCCACTTTATTTCTGATATCCATTTTTTAATAATGTGTTGTTTGTTCAGATCGCTCTTGACCTAATGGCAGGCGCCAAAGTAACGCAAAAGTTGCCAAATGGGTGCATTTTGGCAACTTTGGCGGTTAAAGGGTTAATGATGATATGACTTCTGTATCGCTCAAAAGTGTGGTGTCACTTTTTGATGTATGTTTTTACATTGTAGATTCTACCTGAGGGCATTAAATGTATCCACAAACCCATATGGAATTATGGGCAAAAAGATGAAATCAAAAAGCACACCTTTTGCTTTGATTACTGCTTTCACACCCGAGAGAAGGACACATAGATAGATAGATAGATAGATAGATAGATAGATAGATAGATAGATAGATAGATAGATAGATAGATAGAAAGTGGAAAATGTGTGGTGGCTATTTAGAAGAATCTAGAATATAAATTATTTCCTATAATTCCATATTTGTTCATTCATAATTTAATGCCTTCAATGAGAACCATACAATGTAAATAGTCTTGAAAACAAAATAAAAAGTGACCCCAAGCTTTTGAGTGGTAGTGTAAGTTCTGGGTACCGGTAAACGATACCAATACCGTATCAAAAGACACTTAAGGTACTGCCGGTATCGGAAAAAAAATTGTTACCGAAATATTTTCATTTAGAAAGCAAATTTGTCTGCCTGGTGAGACTTCAGCTCAAATAAATGATAAAAAACACTGAAAGAAACAGTGTTTTAATGAATAAATGTGTTCAAGTTGGCCCTGGAAATAAAAAGGCATTGTTTTTGACAAAGTGTGTGCGGTTTTGTTTTTTTTAAGTACCGGTTTGAGAACCATTTAAGCACCGGTACCATTTAAAAAATACAGAGTAGGCACCGGTATCAGATAAAACCCAAGTGATACCCAACCCTAACTGGCAGTGTAAATATGCCAGGTTATCTATCTGTAGTCCATAGGCGATTGATATACAAGACAAAACAAACAACTAACTTTGAAAATGACAACAACTAAACATTAAGAATATTTGCAGGACTGGTTTTCCTTTAGCCATGTTTCAGATGTAATTTAAAGGTGGCCAGTGTTGGAGTCTCTCTTATTGACAATGGGAGACTATTCCAGTGCTTGGTGCCTCTGACCGAGAGCACAGTCTGTCCAATGTGGAGCGTGTGTGTGGACAAGTTATTTTGCAATAGCTTGTGATTTTTTAAATAAACCATACACTGTTTTTCAATATAAGTCACACTTACTTACTCTATATTTGGCCTTATTCCCTGAACGTTGCAGCTGTAGTGGATTTCTCTGTGGCGGGACTGCCCAAAACAGCTTTCTTACAAACCCAGCCCTCTCCATTATCAAATCCTAGATGACACCAGGCATCAACATAAATTACAACTCAGATTCATATTGCATCAAAGCATTCGAAGATATCTCGCAGGCAGAAAAACAAGGGTGTGAGCTGTTGACTTAAAATTATCGGACAGTAGCGGGAGATGACAGGGCTGGGACTGAGGCCGCGATCCGATCATAAAAGTGGTTGGAGAAATCAGGAACACCCTTCGATCTGCGGCAGCTCCCGTTCCTCTGTAGCCAGCTCCACTTGCGACATCCCAGCGGAAAAGCAATCTGTTTAAATGTGGCTGTGCACTTGTGTAATCACATAAGCGCGATCAAAAGACCATGGACATAACGGAGATAGATATAGATGGATGTAATGTATACACAGTCATGGCCACAATTATTAGCCCCCCTTAAATTATGAAACATTTTCCCAAATTTTATCCAAATGTTTGCAGCATTGATGAAAATTGATCTAATCAAACATTCCCCAGTGCTATTTAGAAGCTTTTGGTACATTTTGGAATATAAAATACATCTTTAGGCTGTCTTTATATGAAATATAGGTAAAAATATTAGCCCCCATGTGAATTTTTGTAAATATAAATAAAAAAGAAATTAACCCACACCTATGCAGTCAATTGGCTTCCTTGCAACACCTGCAGTCATTTGGCTTCCTAACAACATTCAATCAGCATAAAAGGACTCCAAGGAACAGGGCACGTCAACACATGAGGAGGACTACTATTACTCACCATGCCAAAGACCAAAGAAATGTCTGGAGCTCAGAAAGAAGATAGTGGAGGCTCATGGCAAGGGCCAAGGCTACACTGTCATTTACAAGTGTTTCACAGTGTCTAGAACTGCGGAAAGTTGCATCATTTCCAAGTATAAGGAGTAATTCTGTCATAAACAAACCTGGCCGTGGTCGTAAGCGCAAGATCTCAAAAACTCTTGAGAGAAAAATAGTCAGAGACGTCAGTAAGGAGCCCCAGACATCTGCCAAGATGATTGTTGCTGACCTGGCCTCTTCTGGAGTTCATGTTTGAAGGAGCACAGTTGTGAGGGCTCTTCATGGTGGTGGACTTCAGGGCCATCATCCTAGAAGAACCCCTTTACTAAAAGAGCGGTACATCAGACCGACTGAGGTTTGCCCCAGAGCATTTGAAAGTTAAAGAAGAGTTTTGGAAGCCTGTAGCATCATGCTGTGGGGCTGTTTTGCAGGCTCAGGCACAGGGAGCCTTGTTCGGGTCCATGGCACCATGAAAAAGAGGACTATGTTAGAATTTTGAGGGAGAACATGCAGAAATCTGCTGGTAGTTTAAGCTTAGGTCGTCTCTGGGTCTTCCAACATGATCCAAAGCACACATCCAAATTAGTCCAACAGTTCCTCAAGGATACCAAAACCAAGGTCTTGGAGTGGCCCGCACAGAGCCCAGACCTCAATCCTATAGAGAATCTGACTGGTGGATGCTGAAAGTGAATGTTCATGCTCAGAAACCATGCAATTTGGACCAGCTAGAACAATTTGCAATGAAGGAATGGGTCAAAATCCCTCAGGAGACGTGTGCAAACCTAGTTAACAACTACTCAAAGTGGTTGTTGCTTGTTGTGGCTCAGAAATGGTACACTATTGACTATTAATGACCAAGGGGCTAATCATTTTGGCTGTATCATTTTTGCCCTTTTTTGTTTAAACTTAGTGTAAACAATAAAATATCTTTATTAAACTTATTGGACATTGTCTTTATGGTGTTTCCAGAATAACAAACACTTTAATTTTCATGGAGAAATCAAGAGTGATGTCTAATTTTAATTTAATTGTGGCCACGACTGTAGATAAATGAATAAATAAATACACATGCAGCCTATGCCACCAATAAATCAAAAGTGCAGTGAAAAGACAGGTGTTATTGACAAGCACAGATTAAAATATGACTCAAATTCAGCATATTAAGGGGAGACACTGTAGGGGAAAAGAGATATATGTATATTATCATATACTGTACGTACAAGACAAGAAAGGTTGGAGTCTGTAGGAGCTAAAGTGGAGATGGATATTGAGAAAATGAAGTTACAATTTCCCATACAGTTCTATGTTGAATCAGTGAATAATTACACTCTTTATTGTAAAGATTAGGCCATTCATGTGTTTCCAGGTGAAAGTTTATATGTTAAGAGAGTAAACTGGCCCAAAGTTTTACCTGCAATGTCTGGCCTTAATCTAAATTTGAGTTTTGAGTTCTGTTTTGAATGTTTCTGACTTGTTTCAACAAATTGCTTCTTTTTTCAAGACAACTTATTCGCCAATGAGGTACGAGAATTGCCCATGTCCTTTTGGCAGTTTTATTTTTCTCATTTCGAGTGAGATTACCTTAAAACCGATCAGAAATGTCACGAAGAAAGCCAAATAGTCTTGATCAGTGATTCTTTGGTGTCGGGACCCACCATCAATGTATAATACCCAAATCTGAATTGAATTTTGTTTAGAAATATTGAAAAATACTGTATTTTCCTACAGGTTTTAATTGAATAAAATGAAATAATCCCGTGAGGCTAAAATTATGATCAAAGTAACTCATTCTAACAGATGTTTCTATGCGTTTTTAGAACTGCACCACCACCAAATATGTCAAAACAAGATTAAAAGTTTGAAATCAAGTCATTTAAGCCCAGACTTGATTTTTAGTTTGTGTGGTGTCGTGGCAGCAATAGTAGTTTTTCTTATTTGTTGTAGTAGTGAGGCCAATGCCAGAATCATTATATCACTATTTAGTATTACAATGATATAAGTAGCTGTAATTGCACCTGCACCTGCTTTCACACTCACCCAAAGTTACATTCAACACTGACAGACACTGACACAAGTACTGAGTATTTTCTTACAGATAGTGCTCCATGACACACACACACGCGTCGGGGAGTGACTGTTTAGACACAGGGGTGTGCGCTCACCCTGCACCGTATCCTCAGAATCTGCGGCAGAGAGCTGTGTATTATCACAAGATCGCTATCTGTAAGCATCGTTCATGTACTTCTCACCACATCCTCGTCGCCGCGGGTCAAACAGAATGAGAGTTTCAACTCCAAAGATCCACTGTAGGCACATGACAGTGAACGGCGTGTTGCGACACACAGCGAAGACGTGTTGAGTGGGGGATTATGTATTGTATGGATTGTAGTTATGTGCTATCAATCATCAGATAAATGACATTATCTGTAGAGTGGAGTAGATGTATGATTGTAATTCTTGTTTATAAGCTCCTCTGACATATAGCACATTCCTCTAAAGTCTCTTAGCGTCTATTTTTTTTTGAAAAGTCAATGGAGGAAATCAATGGAAAGTTTAGATTCAGATAAAAAAACAAATGGCAAGGCTTTATAATAAGGGCAGATGAATTTACGCATTCATTCATCACAAATTTATGTGGATTAAAAGGTCTCGTTCAGCTGATGGGAATGGAGGTGATGTTGGAGTTGGGTGGAAGATTTATGGGGCGAAAATTGTTGGGGTTTTCAGGATCCACACTGGGTTTTTTGATTGCGGGCGCGATGGATGCATGTAGGGCCGGGCGATATGATGATACAAAATCGTTATCTGGTCTCCATGACGACCTGCTTTTTTGGGAACATCGTCATATCGTGATTCAGAGGTTTTTATGTTTGACTCAGCTCTGAGCTCAAATACTCTCTCCACTCACTGCTTCTACTGACAGGTCTAAACCAGAACTAAACCAGGACTAAACCAGGAGAAAACTATAGGTCTAAACTAGAACTAAACCAGGAGGTTTACTTGCCTGGTCCTTACCTTATATTGTTTCTTTTTTCTTTTTTTTTCTGTCTCCTCATGTTATTGTTTAACATTATCCTCATTAACCTTTTACCACCTCTGCTCGTTTGTCTGCAGTAGTTATATATATATATATTTTTTTGTTTGTGTTGTACATATTTATCTCTCTCACCTTCCATCATTATGAAATCATCACACTACATACCAAGGTACATACCTTGCTAGCAAACATAGTTTCCCTCTACTGCATTATTATTATTATTATTGTTATTATCTACTGAAATTATTTGTTGCCGGTTTCTTTGCCCTGCTCCTCTTGAAAGGAGGCGAGAGATTTTTGAGGAAACAGGTAGAGTGTCTGGATCGGGGATTGAGGATATTAAGAGCTCTTGGTGATTGTTGTCATTTTTTGATTTGAAAATGTTGCTTAAATTAAATTGGAACTATGCATCCGTACCACCAAGAACAACAATAGGACGGAAATGCAGTCCTTTTCACACACTTTTCGCCGCCTCCGGACTTGTCTCCTATAGCTCCCATGTTGCTAATCAACACCTGATTTACACCAAAGTCCTTCTCTCTTCCCCTTTGCACTTTCATCTCTCTGGTCCACTGCCTTCTCTGTGAAACTGAGCCTCGGAGCTGTCAAAACCCAGTCCACGGCCGGCCTGCCTTGTGTTCTTAGCACCTCAACAGGTTTGTGCCAACGCCAGAAAGCAATACAATTTGGAACAAATCCGTCAACCAAGTGTGTTTTCTCTCTCAGGAGGTGATGGGGAAATGGCCGTCATAACCTCTTTGCGGTGCTTATTCAGACCAGAGCGCTAAAATTGGTCATATTCTTGGACTTCCTGATGAATGCGGCTTTGAAAGAGAGTAGGAAATTTAATCTGGCCCTGAGTAAATGGTTTTCAGAGACATGTAAGAGAAGCCTGTCAGGTTAACGACAGGTCAGCAGGACGGGGTCTCCAGAGGGGGTCTATCTGACAGGGCATCTGGTTAGTCCGCGCAGGTGAGCCAGATGGTAGATACGGGCAGACATGGGGCAGCGTGTTCACAAGTTACTGGATTCTGGGAAAGAAAACACTCAGGGATTATTTCCCCCACGCTATAAATGTCATGAACACTTTGGAATTGCTTAAACATTTGCCCTGCTCAGGCGAAACGGATGGTTCCTTGTCATTTTACTTCATGTTTTAACATAGTCAGAAATGGTTGGTTATATTATTTTAAAGAGAAGCAAGACTGTGTTGCTTGTAGACATTGTGTGATATCAGCTGTGCAGACAGACAGTAGCAGCTGATAGAGCAGACCGGCATTACAGTGTGTTTTCCTCTGCACATGCACCACCGGCATGAGACAGAGACTCAGCGTAGTTTATACTAAATACAGGCTGGTGTTTTGGATGTTTAACCCATAATGTTAAATGCCTTGGGCTGTGCTCATGATAATCTTTAGTATAAAATACAAATACAAAGTTCTCAAATGTCAAAAACATAGTGATGAAATCACATTTTATCAAATAGGCTCATAGATACTCCTGAGCTTATATAACAAGTGACAGACAGAAAACATATTTTCTGATGATTTAACTTTTTGACTTTTGGGACTTGCTGATTGATCCTATATGTGTCAGCTCATGGCAAAATGGGGCACATGTCGATTTTGAGTTATACACATATTCTGAAAGTGTAGTCTCCAAGCTTTCCAATGATGAATAACACATGGAAATCTGATAATATTTGGAGAAGTTGTGGCTTTTGAGGGTAGACCCTTTGGAATCGATAATCCGGAGATAAGCCGCCAACTGGCCTTGTTTGACAATGGTCCTCATTTACATCTCATTTCCATTGTCCATTTTGTCATTGGCTAAAGCGACTGTCAATCAAGCGATGCTGAAATGGCGGCGGACAAGCTGAAGACATTCTCATTCATGATACTTGGCGCTACTTTCATATGGACCACATTTGTTAAAAAAGGGGTAAACATCCCAGGAGACTCTAGAGACATGGACCGGGATTTGCCGCTGATCTACGTGGGACCACAGGCATCTGGCCTGGGGAAGAACACAGCAGGATCGCTCACAAAGACTCGGAGGCTCCAAAGTAAAAGCAGCCTGTGGCATCGACAGAAAGGGACATATTGGGACTTCTAAGGGACAATTCTTCGGATGAAGACAACGCAAAGTAAGCAATTTAAGCTTTTTACTAGGAGAATACTCGGAAATGAGATCACACTTGAATGGCCAGTATTTAAATAAACTGTGTCACGACTCAGAATATTCTGAAAATACACCCAGTTTTCAAACACAAAATGTACGCTTTTAAAGATACCAATACTGTTGTCTGAAACATGGAGAGGCTTCTCCGTGATCTCAACAGATTCTGAAAAAAAGCGAAAATCACTTGTGATGTTGTGCTGCAACTTGAGCTCGGAAAACTCATGCCCCATCACATATTGTTTTTTTTTTGTGTGTGTGTTTAAATAATTAATATTGTTCGTGGATAAAGTGTTCTCAACCCGGCCCCCTCAGGGAACACAAGCTCATGTCAGGGAGTCACCAGGTCATATGGAAGGTAGGGCTGTCGACAGAAGTCAGGGGGGCCCATTTTTTATTTAAAATAATACAAAAATGAGGGAGGGGGGCCCATGTGAACCCTTCTTGCCCTGGACCTCTACAAGTCTGTTGACGGCCCTAGTGGGAGGCATATTTTCTATGTGGTTTGAATAGATGATGTGCCCTGTGAAGTCACAGACACCAGCTGTAGTTAAACTGGGGTTCGTGTTTGAGAACAACTGATCTAATGAGTAATATTAAATTGACATCACATTACATCAACTTTTGTTCAGCCCCAAACCACTGCATGAAATGTGGAGGTTTATAAAATAATCCAGGGCCCGCTCGAGGCCTGAGAGCCACACACGTTCTCACATCGAGGCCTGCGCTGATGTTTCCGATGACAGTTCGACCACATTTACGTCTATTACCAACATGTTTATTTGCTCCACAACACATCCATACTGTATTTCATTACCCTCATAGTGCCATGGGAGAAGAGGTTCAGGAAAACACAACCACTTATTAAAGTCTAGACGCAACATAAAACCATCAGAAGTCCTGCAGTAAGCACTCACAAGGCTCCAGTGTTCGGGACTACGGTGTCTGCTCCGACGCTCTTGTTTCTCCACATCTCTGTTCAGTGTTAAGCTCAGAGGCGGTCGATGCGTTCATGCCAACAGCTGGTGACGGAGCCCAGAGAAATGGCTTCGCTAAATGTTTTGAAGTCAGAGGAAAAGACGAAACAAAACCCAGGACTTTGACTGGTTAACCAACTCATTGCACAAGTTGTATCAAGCAAAGGCCACACAGCAAAACATTTTCAGGCCATAATCCTGGTTTTCAGTCTGCAAGATGTAGCAAAGACATGTATCAAAGAAGACCAAAAAACATTTGGGATTGCTCAAGTTGACTTGTGATATTTTTATGACTAAATAAATATTTTTTTCAGACAGTTTCCTTCGCTGTGAGCCAAGGCATTCCTAAATACCCAGAGGACTCCCACCTGCAACATGGAGAGGAGGTTTACAGGCTCTGACACAGCAGCTGGATGGACACTAAAACTGACTGTAGACTCAATAGACACACGTCAGACAATTAGTTTATAAATCATAGTTTTTCACTGCATTATGAGTAAAGGTGGCCACACACTAGAGGATTTTTAGCCAGATTTTTAGTCTTAGGAGGCGTGGCTCAATAAAAACTTTCTCTCATGGCATGATCTGTGGTGGGACTCCTCATGTGTGTGTGTGTGTCCTCATGTCTGTCCTTAGGTGTGTGTTGTCATTGTTGGATAATGCCCTGGATCTATTTAGCCTCCTGTATCAGGGAAGTTGCTGAGGTTTAAAATGTATTTTTCAGGGAGGTCCTCGCCTCAGGAGAGACTCTATTGTATATTTTGTGAGTGATATTCAACTATCGGCGTGAATCTACTCAAGGGGAGCAGACAAACTCTGCGAAGGCAAACCCTGGCTCTGTTGAGAGGCAAGAGTGACCACAGCCCCATCATGCAGCCAAGGTTTACCTAGATACGAATCGCCGCCACACCTTTTGAGGATGGTATGAACATGCCAACAATCCCATATGAATAAATAAATCCAATCTAGTTTCAGTAATAAAAACATGTGTTCATGCTCCCCTGTCATACTCTGAATCTCTGGTGGAAATCATGAGGTGAGAACACCCATGATTTTAACCAGATCAGTCTAACAGCATTAGTGATGAAAGTTATTTCAGGGCTCTTCCAGCAGCAGGTGAGATGAGTTAGTCACTTGCATAATCACAGACTTTTTGCCTTTTGCTAAATACAGTAAAACCAAAGAAAACGCTGCTAATAAAAAGAGGATGACACAGCACAGGGTTTGTGTGCGGCTCTGCTCTTGGTTTTACCCTTTATGATTCACAGTGATTCAATGCTGTGACCTTCTCCACTGAGCTGAAGAATCTGTGTGGCATGTTCCGTATCTTGACATTCAAAGAGAAATTGGGATCACTTTTTGGAATGAAAGCATTTCTGTCTAATCTTTTTGTGGGACATTGAGATAGAGAACATAG
This sequence comes from Lesueurigobius sanzi, assembly GCA_900303255.1. Taxonomy (NCBI): domain Eukaryota; kingdom Metazoa; phylum Chordata; class Actinopteri; order Gobiiformes; family Gobiidae; genus Lesueurigobius; species Lesueurigobius sanzi. Next base: position 5,161 of record OMNZ01025323.1, on the reverse strand, counting down.
AGAACACAGCGCGGTGAAGGCAGTGTGTGTGTGTGTGTGTGTGTGTGTGTGTGTGTGTGTGTGTGTGTGTGTGTGTGTGTGTGTGTGTGTGTGTGTGTGTGTGTGTGTGTGTGTGTGTGTGTGTGTGTGTGTGTGTGTGTGTACGAAGGTGGGACAGGACGGACAGCGGAGTCCCGGGGTCTGGCACTCTGTTTGTTGGGGAATGTGCAATTACTGAGGCCAGCGCTTTGATCCAGGTCTCCATCGGACCTAAATTGTGCTCAGATTCAGTGCGGCAGTGTATCCTTGGGCACTCCTTTATATTCTGCTGCTCTTTCATGTGCAGCCCTCTGGAACTCAAGGCATCTCCACTTGAAAAGTGAGCTGCGGCCTGTCCATGCCCCGCTGCAGCCACTCACAAAAACACAATGACCACTACTAAAGGGGTCTGGGGGAGTGTTGGGACATGAGGAGGTAGAGCTTGCTGAGAAACTTGAATTGTACAGAGTTTAAGTTAAAATGTAAGCGCCACCGTGAAACAGTCAAACAAAGACAGCAAAGCAGAAATAGCTTGAATGTATTTCGCTGGCCATGACTTGCTCAATTTAGAAAATACAACTAGAGTAGCCTATGCCAATATGAACCACACACACACACACACACACACACACACACACACACACACACACACACACACACACACACACACACACACACACACACACACAAAATAAACAAGAAACTGCTGCAAATGCATTGAAAAATAATAATTTCCAACCAAATAATTACAGTTCAAACAGTTATTACAGACAAATAAAAATAAATTAGATTGCTTTTTGGACTTTTTGCAATCATATGTGTTGACTTTTTACTCTGACCCGACCCTATGGGACCAGACCAAGCTCCAGGCCACCCTTGCAATCCCTCACTGCAAAAAGTAATTGAGAAATAAGTTACATTTTCTCGAAATAAGTCTTCCGAAGTCTTCCAATGTCAGTCTTCGTGTTCTCCCTGACCTGTCCCTGTTTACGTCCAGGTTAAAGACTCCTGTTCCGACTGGCTTTTAACACCGAGGGCTAGAAATACGTATACCAACATTTTGTGTTATAGAATTGTCTGTGTTTTAATTGTTTCATCCTAATTGTTTTATCTTCTTATGGAGCACTTTGGTCTTCTTTTGTTGTTGTAAAGTGCTATACAAATACAAGTTGATTGATTGATTGATTGGTACAGCAAGTACATATTATAGATTACTCCATCCATGTTCTTCCGCTTATCCGTGGCTAGGTCGTCCTGCACCAGTCCCTTATGGCTCCTCCTCCCGCTTATGTGGTGGGTCCACAGGAGGATGGCCCCCCCACGCTCCTTCACCTCTGGGTGACTCATCACAAGGGGCTTCTGAACCACTCTTGGTCTGACCCGCCACCTATAGGACCTGTTTGCCATGGGAGACCCTACCAGGAGCAATGCCAGAGACAACAGAGCTCCTAGTATCATTCGGGTGCTCAAACCCCTCCACCACGATAAGGTAGCGGCTCAAGGAGGGGATTATAGATTACTACTAGTACAATCCATTAACAAAAACACAGAGAATATTTAGTGGGACTAAAAGGTATTCGCAGCCGCACAAAATGTTTAGCTGGTTTAAAAACAGTGGGCCTCCTTCATGAATATTTTCCTAAGAAAAAGTTCTTAAGTACAACTTAGGAGAAACTTAAGAAAAACTTAGGTCTGATTCACGAAGCGTTCTTAAGAAGTCAAAACTGTTCTTAAAGAGAGATGCTCCAAATTCATGAACGTGACACTAAGAACACCACTCCCCTCATTATCAGGACATTTACATCATATTGACTATGGAAATACAAAGACACACCCTCTAATCCTCCATATATGGGCATGACCAGAGCATGAGGCAGTACTCCTGATCTCTCCTCTGATTACGACAGGTGTGACTCAGAGCAGCAACTTACGAGCTGCAGCCCTCAGCTGTGAAAGTCTACACTAACTCTTAACTATCTCTAACTAAAATGTTACCCATGCTGTGACAGATTTAGAATTTTTGGGTCCATTTTGACTGTGGTAATATTCTAAAACTGCAGATAAGAGTCCTCCTGACTGTTCGGATTTGTTCTTCCAGAAGAACTCCTTCAGCTAAGAACAAATTTTGTGAATGCCAAAAATGTTCCTAAGTAGGTCCTAAGAACACATTTGTGCGTAAGTTTGTTTCGTGAATGAGGCCCAGTGACTCTTCATTGAGGGGCAACCATTGTCTGACTGTGTGGGGTAGGGCATGTCTTCCTTTTTCTGGAACAAAATGTCAAGCAATTACCTCTGAGGACATTGTGGTTAATATTAGGGTTAGGTATGTTATGTTTAAACTTCCTCTTTGGACCTTTAGGAAAATGTCGAGGCTGTGATCTATATAATCATCTCAAATAACATAATGAATTGTTGTGGAGCAGATCAGCTGTGTGTGAACGGGCTTACAGTATGTTTCTGGTTGCATGTGTGGAACAGTTTGTGACAGGGGAAGTTTTTGTGCCTGAACTTGCACATGTTGGACGCCGATTCTTTCCACATGCTGCAGCGAGTTATCTGTCCTCAAAATAACCACCACCGCCTTCGCATTAACCTGAGGATTCACAAAATGTCCTCTCCCGTCAGATAGTGGCCTGACGTACTCCTTGCTCATGGGAAGACTTCGGCGGTGCTCGGGTGCGTCTGGGAAGAGGTAGTTATTTATACCTAGTGAGTACAGGCTGCGAGGCGGGCCTTAGTTAGCTGTGGTTGTGCTGTCACCGTGAGAATTCTGGGCTTCCTGACGCATTACACAATAGGAAACCTTTGGACTAGCCTTTGGACACTAGTTTGTTTGCTATTGTTTTGATGCCTTTCTTATATTGTTTGTCAGTCATATAGACATGTTTGCTTTCAATAACATCTAATTTGTGTAACATTTCATCTAAAACTTTGCAAGACACTGCAATAAATTGTATCTTGATGAGTTAAAATGACTGTAATTTAGAATATTTGACCTTATTTTGAGTATTTCTGACTGTTTTTTTATACAGGTTTGTCCCTTGAGACTTAATGTCTCATTTACAAGAGAGACCTGTTTCAAAACACGTTACATACAAACAGTACAAATACAAAAGTTAAACAGGACATGGTTTAAAATTTCTAGTTAAAACAAGAATTTAGAATTTGTTTTTCCTCATGCACCTTGCATTGACAGTGCTTGACTACAAATCCACACTTTTATGTTAAAAAATGGACTTAGTTATTATAAGAAGCAGGGGTCTAGTGGCACTGGCATCTGACATTGAAAATATAACTATTCCTAAGTTGCTAGTTGCAACTTGGTCTTTCAACCAGGACAGACTCAGACAAAAGCAGCGATTAGAAAGATTTATTGACATATAATTTTGGCGATCAGACCCCGACAGAAGACATCGATGTATGAATTAAAGTTAGTATGGATAGGTTAGTGTTAGGGATGTCTTCTGGAAACTGTTGGTGGTATAGTGGCCTCTAGGGTGTCCACATCCTTAGGTGGCAAGAAAAAACTCAAAAAACCCAGTGGGGAAAAAAAGAAATCTTGAGGAGCACTACAGTGGGGAAGAGATCCTCTCCTATGGACTGAGGGGCGTTAGACGGAACAGTTGGCGATGGGGTGGAGCTGGGAAGCAAACAAGCCATGGACGCTGGAGGTTTAAAAGCTGGACTGAGGGCGGTGATCGGTTGCGACGAAGGTTTGCTCTTGCGCTGATTGGCTGAGGTGGAGGAGTGTTCTTGCAGACGTGCTCATTGGCTGGAGGTAGGTTCACTTCAGCTTCATTGTAGCAGGGTTTTTATGTATTGAAAAGTGCAGTAGATGTGACAGTACAGTGGTAGTGGTTGTAGCATAAACCATCAACTCATATTGCAGATGACAAGAAATAACATCATGTATTCATTTGTTTTTTGGTTATATTTTTTTCATTTAACTTTTGTCTTTCCCAATTATGGACCTTATTTGTGATGCACAAGTGCGACTTTGTGCTTCTTATTTGGTTTCATTGAAGTTTTAAAACAAAAAACAAACTGCATTGCTACTTTGACATCATTAATTGACATTGTTTACTCCTAACACATGTCTTAGCAAATAATATTACCACATAGTCTGGAGAATTCTGTGAGAAACATTTAAAAAATACTATTATGTATTTTTATTTAGCAGCAGGATTGGATAGTGTCCTCGTGTGACCAAGTGACACGAGTTTAAACCTACATCTTTGTACCACTTTCATCGCTTCCTTTCGCCGCTCTGTGAAGTCCTTGTACATCTGTGGAACAATAAGCCATGTCCTCGAAACCAAAGTCATGCATACTTCTGTATTTTACCCCAACGTGCCCCAGAAAGCAGGAGCAACGGTTCATATGAGGCTGTTCAAAGGGCTCCAGCTCTGGTCTGCCTCAGTGGTTTTCGCGCAGAACTGTTTGCGACGTCCGACATATTTTTCATGGTATACAGTGGTATGAAAAAGTTTGGGCACCCCTGTCAATTTTCATGATTTTCCTTTATAAATCATTGGTTGTTTGGATAAAAAATTCCAGTTAAATATATCGTATAGGAGACAAACACAGGGATATTTGAGAAGTGAAATAAAGTTTATATGATTTACAGAAAGTGTGCAAGAATTATTTAAACAAAATTAGCCATGTGCATAAATTTAAGCACCACAAAAAATAAATTACTCAATATTTTGTGCATCCTCCTTTTTCAGAAATAACAGCTTCTAGACTCATCCTAAAGCTTCCAATTAGGGTCTGGATTCTGGTGGAAGGTATTTTGGACCATTCTTCTTTACAGATCCTCTCCAGTTCAGTCAGGTTTGATGGTTTCCGAGCATGGCCCGCTCGCTTTAAATCACACCACAAATTTTCAATAATAATTTTCAACAATATTCTGGGGACTGAGATGGCCATTCCAGAATGTTGTACTTGTTCCTCTGCTTGAATGCCTTAGTAGATTCTGAGCAGTATTTAGGATCATTGTCTTGTCTGAAAGATCCAGGAAGATTCCTGGACATTGTTCTCCAGAATCTGCTGATATTGAGTGGAATCCATGCGCCCCTCAACTTTAACAAGATTCCCAGTCCCTGCACTGGCCACACAGCCCCACAGCATGATCGAACCACCA
>OMNZ01025319.1:2199-37174 GCA_900303255.1 Lesueurigobius sanzi | reverse complement strand
TATTTGACGAGGAAACATTATAACATGACTATGAACATGACTCCATTGCCCTACATAATGCAAAGCCTGTCATGTTGCTCTTGGTTGCTCCAGATTGGAGTGTGCCATTCAAGACAACCACTATACTGTATGTATAGAGGTATCTGTATATATTTGTTTTAATTAGTGTTCTTTCTTTGTGGAGGTGCCACAACAACACCGGCCTCCTAACATGTTGGTGTTTGCATGTGTTTTGCATATTGTACCCTTTTCCAACGCCAACACCCCATTTATTTGGGTATTGGCCTGAAATATCCACCATCTTATGACCACTTCAGGATGGTTTATACTGTGCTATCCAAAATACAAATGTGAAGTTGAATTACATTGCCCTTCTATATATTTTTTTTACTAATGAAGTTTGTGGGACGCCCTGGAGAGAGACACAGGAGTGCGAACCACCCACAGACCCACCCTCTGCACCCCTCCGCCCCATTGGCCTCCTTTTTACTGGTTTGCGCCTGGGGCCTTTTACTCGCGGCCCCTCGCTTCTCCGACCCACACGCACTCTCTTTGGGCTGGATTGGGTTTCAATGCGATGCACAAGTGGACTCTGTGAATACCTCTGCAGCTTTTGTGACTAGCGGTTTACCACTGTACATTAGCTTGTGCCACTAAACCTAGACAAAGGCATGTTGTAGTGAATCCACGCAGACTTCCTGGTTGTCTGGTTGAGACTATCGCTTTGGGGGGAAGAATAAAGCGCTAGGCTCATTACTGATAAGCTTCTTTCTCCTGTCAGTGAGCAGTCCCGCCCCGCTCCCCCAGCCCGGGTCTTTCCGAACACCCCCTTTTCGCTGCCTTTCTTTGACTGTATCATTTTGCTCTCGGCGGACGGCGTTTTTGTGCGTGGAAAGCTGGGAGGCAGCGGGCCCTCGGAGAATTAAGAGTGGATTACAAAGCTGCGATGAGTGCAGACATTTCACTCCGCTGCGAGCGCCGAGTCTGACAATGGCAGCAGCAAAGTGCACTGATAGAGATGAATATTTTTACTTCAAAACAAATATACGCCTTGACAGCAGTGCCCAAAACTGGTGCTCCGTTAGCCTGTGTATGTGGTAGATGTAGTTTTTGTCCTAAAGTAAGTTTTAAAATAGGAACTGTAAGAGTAAGCATTTCATTTGATGACAAAAACTCAACAAAGCTCTTCTTCTATTATGTTCCCTTTTTCTTGTTTCTTTTGTAATACATTTTGGTGGATGACAAGTATACCCACATAGCTATTGTACAGCTGTTGGTGGCTTTTTGGTTGACATTTTTGACGGAAAAGAGGAGTCAAAGACAAGTCGCTACTGTGATTTTGTCTGTAACGGAATATTTTGAGGTGACACAAAACTCACTGGATATGCTACATTTACAAAGAGATTACAACAATCCCTTTTTGAGTCTTTCAGCATCTTGTTCATTCTTCTACCTGTACTTTGTAGCTGTTTTACTTACTTGTAGTGGCACCAGAGTAAGTTTCTGAAAGCCAAAACGCCACTCGGCTTTTCAATTTCAGCCTCATTGTTTCCCTGTGATTTCGGGAGGCGTTTTGATGGAGCATAGCGCTGCCGGCTGCACAGCGTGGGCTGATCAACTCTATCCCAGCTCATGTGCTTTTAGTCTGAGCAAAAAAAACACACAAAAAATACCCTCCTCTGCTCTGCTTCGTGCTCCAACTCAACACCCTCATCTCCACGCCATTCAATCGTGCGGTCCCCCCCCTCCGTCGTCTCTACACACTACAAATTATTTTCTCTTCATCTTTTTTCTTTCCACGGGAGAGGGGGAAACCGGCACTATTGGAGCGCTTCCTGTGTTTTAAGCCCGAGTGCAGGAAGCAGGAGAAAACGGAGCAGGATTCAAACACAAACAGAGAAGCGAGGCAGGCGGCTGCAGAGGGAGGGAGGGAGGGAGGGACAACGGGGAACAGAAGGGAGGGGGCCGCGCACCAGAGCCAGTGTGAAAGCAGGAAAGGATTTTTTTTAGCAGCTGCAAACCATTTCAGCTGTGGAGCGTAGAGCGTGGCTTGAAGTGGAAGAGACCGAATAGAGGGAATGAAACAAAAAGAAGTTAGCTGCGTGGCGTTTTTGTTTACATCCGAAGAAAAGGGGGGAAGCGTGCGTGTCCTGGGATCGGGAGTGTTTTTTTGGGATCGCTGTCTGAGTCTGTGCCCTCTGGATACTCTCCCCGAGACTGCTCTACTCCGCTCAGCTCTGCCCGAGGAGTCAACCCCCTGTCTCCCCCTCCTTTTTCCATCAGCTACACCCCAGATGCCCTCTTTCAGCCCAGCCTGCCGCCGGTCTACAGTAGCTCCTCTCGCTCCTGGAGCCGAGAGATGAAAGTGGGGTTTTAAAACGCACTGACAGGATTGCTACTCTGAAGTGGACTCCTTTGTTTGGGATTGCTAAGATACTGGACTGTTGCAATGGGAAGTTCATTTTGACGTGCCACTGGATGCTGAAAGACTTTGTGGACTAAACTAATCCTTTAATTACCAATGATGCAATGAAGACGATAAGTGCCGAGACTTGTTTATAGTATTAAATCGCTGCCTTACAAACTCCAATGTATTTTTGTAAGTATTTTTATTATTCATTTTGGCTGAAAGCATTATTTTGGAGATGAAAGTTGTCCCAGTCCGTGGAGTATTGCACGCTCCTGTTTATTACACCCCACGCTGCGCATCTTTTATATAACGGAGTGGGTTTTCTCACCTTAAAAGGAGACTTTTACACTTGCCTGCCTGCCTCTCACTGTCATCCACACAGCCACAGCGAGGGAGCAGAAGGAGCACGAACAAGGGATGGAAGTTGTGCTCTGGTTAATGTAGCTGGGATTACTTTGTGACAGCCAGACAAAGGGATGTTATCTCCATGGCTCTCCACTCACCTTGGACTTCGGACTTTCGGGACACGAGCTACTCCTATTTTTTACTGCGCTCGCCCCTGCACCTCTCCCTCGTTCCTAACGGCCTTTTAAATAAACAGGACTGGTGATTAATATGGTGCCGGGGGGTAGGACACTGACCCCCCGTCCCGCTCCAATGCCACACTGCATCTCAGACCGACTGGAGAAATGCACAACTGTTGAGGTGACATAGCCAGGAATGAATGAAGACACACCAGCATTGCACGGATTATATTACTGAGACTGTGAAATATGGATTTGGACAATGCCCTTTGGATTTTACTAAACTCTTGAATGCAAATGAATGACTTTTCCCTCATGGATGTATTTTAAACCTTTCTTTACTCTGCCTCGTCACAGTGAGTGATTGCTGTGGCACATTTAAAAGGACACAATGGGAAAGCCCCTAAGTCGTCCCGACTGCTTGAGGCAGAACCCACGCTGCCTGGGGAAAGGGGATGAGGAGGAGGCCTACATCGAGGACTGCTATGTCCCGCAAAGATCCATTTATGATACGATGCGAATCAATGAGCAAATAGATCAGGGGACCAAACTTTGCCAACAATCCCGGAGCACTTTGGGGTCTACTGGTGAAGCTAGGGGAGAAGGGAGCACATTATCCAGCAATGGGACTATTGGGACAGATTTAGGAAGCGTTTTTGTATCTAGGAATACAGAGCATCCAAGTGGGGTGAAGAAACTTGATGAGAGGGTGATATTTGATGCCTTAAAACTAACAGGCGACCTGCAAATAATGTCCCCTCCTGTGGGGATAGTGGGGCCAGGTTTGCCCATCACCCCCTCCTCCAGCTCAGGTGTTGTGGCAGCCGTTGCCAAGCGGCGTCTCCAAGGAAGCGACAAAAAGGACAACCCCAATCGCCGCTCATGGAAAGCCTTCATGCCCCCGAGTTACCCCGAGTTTGCGGAGAGGCTAGAGTTTTCATGTGAAGCGGAGAGGAGACAGTCGGGACCCGGGATTCCTCTGTCTCCTATCCAAGCTGTCCCGTTAACGCCTAGCTCCTCGACACCCTCTGTCCCACCGCACACACCGTCTCCACTGTCCTCTGCACCCCACACTCCTCTGGTCTCTTCTCCTTCTGTCACGCCCACCGTCAGCCCTGTGCCTCCTTCTCTGCAGCCTGTCAAGCAAAAAACAGTTCACCCGATGCTGCAAAAGCAAAACAAGCATCCCATGATAGCGTTGCCTTCCTCTCCCAAAGAATCACCCAAAAAGACTCAGAGGGGGGCATCGGACAACCCGCATCGGCAAAGCACTGGCGCGTCCCGACCAGTGCACAGGCGGACTACAAGCTCCACTAAACCAGCAATTATACAAATCCCAGAGGAGCCAGCGGAGTCAATAAAGACGTCCGACTCGGAACGGGACTCGCCTCTTTTGGAGTATGACCAAGCGGACAATGTCCCCCTTATCCCACCCAAGCCAGTGTTCTGCCCCCCCACCAAGGCGCGCACCTGGCCTCGCAGCATCACGACGGGGAAGAGAGCTCAAGTCGGGCTAAGGCACAATTTCCCCGTCCTGCCACCTCTGCCACCCTTCATAAGTGAAGATAACGATACAGATGAAGAATCGCTTTATTTGTTAGACCCTCCCTCTCCTTTTTTAAAAGAGGAAGATAGGATAGTCTACAGCGGGCTACCCATGTCCCCCTATGTCAGTCACGAGGCCTTAGATCAGGGTCTACTAGGATGGGACACGAGCCAACTCAGGGAGCGCACCGCCTCTGAACTGAAATTTGAAGAGGATGAGCGCAGGATACTTGAAGAACTTGAAGAAGACGAGAAACAAGACGAGGCGTGTGGGATATTGACAGAGGAGGAGGATGATCTGGCCCAAAGAGAGGAGCGCGAGTGGGAGGCGGTGCTCAAATTAGAAAATAAGGACATTATAGATCAGTGTTGGGATAAGGAAACGCTAGAGTCCGAAGAATGGGATTTAACCAGCTCCTCAGGACACTGGCCACTGTTGACCCCGCCGACTGGGTTTGGCGGGCCTGGGGGTGTGAATGCCTCCCCTTGCCCCAGCTCGGGAGCAGAATCGGATGACCTTTTCCTTCAGCTGGAGAGGCAATGTGAAGGTGAGGTGGAGGATTATGAAGAAGGGGTGGAAATGTGCGTAGACCCCATCGATCCCTATGACATCCCATGTCCAGATGAACAGGACACAGCGGACTTTGAAGGAACTTTACCTTTAGATGAAGTAGACGAAGAGGTGGAGATGATCACTAATAATTTTGATTCAAATGAGCCCATAGATGAAACAATAGAAGATTTTGACCTTAAGCGCACCCAAGACTGTGAAAATGAACATAGCATAATTGACGTATACGAGAGTGAATATGAAAAGGGTAAAATTGAAGAAGAGGAGGTGCCGAGTTACCCCACGGATTCCGCTTTGGGGCAACAACTAGAGTCTGACTCGCAACCTGACAGGACTGATGTCATTAATGTGGACATTGATACGGGAGACAAACTTGCTCAGACAGAGACCGACCATGATAGCGGTGCGTCATCGGAGCACGGCAACCAGGAGGATGCAGAGGACCAGGCCGGTTTAGACGGGACGTCCTGTAACCCTCTGAACCCTTACGACGACAAACAAGAGCCGGATACAAAACAGGAGGAGACTGAGTGGGATGTGTGTGACGAATCTGAGCCAAGTTTGGACAGCAGCGAGGGCCTTCTCATGGAACTGGTCCATGAGAATTTGGACAAGGAAAATGACAGTGAATGTGCAACAGCGGAAGTTGACAAACAAACTCCTTATGAAATGGTCCCTATGGAAACACATGACGAAGAAGGGACATCATGTGCACCAGAGACTTTAGATTCGCCCTCTGAGCCAAATGCAGTAGATGAAGTAACAGCAGGCATATCCCAAACAAGCCCTCTCAAACTCCCCCAAAATACAGACCCCGTGTCCCACTCCTCCCCACTTCCTAACTCAGAAGGTGCTGGTTTGGAGTCCAAAGACTCCTTTGAAGCCTTCGTTGTTTCGGATAGTTTTGTTTACTTGGCCGTTTCAGTGCCTCCTCAATCGCCCCATGACTTCCCTCCGTCCCCCTTCCTGGAGGATTCTGTTCCCCCCAGTCCCATCCCCAAACCCTCACATGGGACAGAGGAACAAGATGGTGCACTACTTTCGCCCGATAGCTTTGTTTACATGGCCGCACCGGAGCGTCCACAGCCGGGCCGCTCCGACGTGGGATCGGCCTGCGAAGATGTCCCGGACCAAGATTTGGACTCGTTTTCCGAAGGGACTCATTCGGCTGTGGATTTTGTTTTGGGATCTATGGAAGGGGACAGCGATTGGGAATCAGAAGGATCTACTTTGGATTTTCCGTTGTTCAACACCGACGCCGTATGGGACAACATCGAACCGGGATTACTCCACTCGTTGTTTTCTGAAAGTAATGAGACTCCAGCGTTAACGTCCCAGGAGGATGCGGAGTCCCAAAAGGGGGCCACACCTTGCTTCACAGACCCCCTCCCAGAATCAGGACGGAGCTCTCCAGGAGGACATGAATCACCTGATACATTACCCCGTCCCGAGTCGGACACAGCTGCTGAGGTATGCCGTTAACTCACTCTTATTTTAGGAAACGCTTATTCTCCATAAAACCCACGTTGCACCCGTTTGCTCAAAATGCTTTTTTATTGAATCATGCAGCTGATGGTCACTGCTGTGGGGATGTCAAGTGAGATTTCTTTTTAAGCAGTGACACCTCATAAAATGTACCACCTCAGAGTTAAAATACTTTTTATCACTACTCCTATAATTACTGCCATATTACTCCTATTTAATCATGGTGCTTCAACTTTACAGCCTACAACTCGAGTAAAAATGTTATACATGAATTTGACGCCTTTTCAAACAAAGTAACATTTCATTTTTAGTGTTTTTCAAGACTGTATGCACCATCATTTCTCAGAGTTTGAGATTCATTGGATTGAGACATGACTCTATTATACGTAGAACAAAGACTTTATTGTAACTAACTTAGCCGCAAATGGTAGTAAACATTGTCTGGATACCATAATTTGAAAAGAAAAAGCATGTCTGTATACCAATGCTTTTATTGATTTGAATTATTTTAGTAACATAGCATACAGATGTTCTTTCATGTTCTCCACTGAAGACAACTGTCTGCCACCATTGATATCACAGTTAGTGAAGCACTTTACTGAGCATCATAATAACACGTGACAAGGTTTGATTGGGCAAAAACAACGAGTGCTTGTTGTGAGGAGAAACTCTATTTGTGTCTTCTTTGTTGATCTGTAAAACCGGGTGACCAGCACAGGCGCGTATGCTTGACCATGGGAAGGGAGAGGCCCAGGAATGTCTGTCCGACCTAGGGAGGTTTGTTAGCCGAGTGTGAAAGCTGATCAAAATGCCGTTTATAGTTGCGAATGCATTGGACGTGGACGCGCGCACAGACGTGGCGTGGAGAAGAGAATTGGGTCAGGTATAGCCAAGTGAGCGTGGGCTTGGCACGGAAAATACTCACCCGGGTGAAGTTATGTAGACGCCATAATTAGCCGCTTGTGTTTGGGGGGGAGCTTTAAATGATTGAAATGTGACTCTTCGGAAAGGGGGCGAAGGGGAGGGGGGGGGGGGTGGCGGCAAAGGCTTGTGGGAGATTCAGGGTCATCCGGGCTGGCTGTGTGTAGTGGAGAGTGCGTGAGGCTGGTCAGTGGTTTTCTTGTGCGCAGTTCAGCGGAGGTTGCTGCCTGAGGGTTTGTGGTATGTTAATAGAAAGCACTGTTTGTACACAAGGCATTGGAAGCTCTTTAAGTAATGTTCGGATCAGTTCAGCTCAGAGGGTAAACAAGCCGACAATGGAGGAGAAACTGTAATTATTCAAGTATGATTCTGAAATGATTTGTGTTTTACTGAAATTTCCCTTCTGGTCTAAGTAGCTGGAAATGCTCTTCTGTGGCAAGTGAGTAGGGAGAGGAAATCTGGAGTCATGTAGCAGTGTTATTTGCAAGATATGAGAACCGTCATTGCATAAAAACATCTATTATGCTATTTATATCACAAAAGCACTGTTTTTTTAGACGTAGAACTCTTGAGATTCCTTGTAATGAAAAGTGTGTTCATTTATTGTGCCAAGACGAGAAATTTAAACTGTGAAATCACAACCTAAACGATGTTAACTTGCTCTAAATTGTATATATCTTTTAAAATATGGCTATAAAGCTGAACTTTTGTCGTTTTAGACTTTGCTCACAAAACTGTGTAAATATCCATCAGGTGAAAGATATATTTTTGGTTTCTTACCATATGTCACAACGATTTGGCAATATATTATGTAGCCCTAGTAACCAGTAATGATAATCTAAGTAAATAGTAGCCGTTATACATGTACTAATGTTGGTAACTCAAGGCACTAAAGTAAGTTAAGAGATCATTGACATCCTCATGAGCAAATTCATGGACCACCACTTGCATCAATTTTTTTTCCAAATATATGGGGGGCCATTATTGTAAAAAACAAACAGCAAATGTATGGAGAATGTTACACAGAACGTCAGGTCAACCTTTCAACGCATACGATTTTGTGATTAAAAATAAACAAACAAACATTCCTATAACCCTTAATTTCCACCTCCTGGACCATATTTTACATTCATTGTTAGAATTATGTGACAAATGTTTAGTTTTACCAGGTGAAAAAATTACCCTCAGATCTGGAACGGCTACTATTCATTACGCCAAGTGATAGTTTGGTTAAATAGAGGAAGTCGCTGTTTCTTACTTCTTGAAAAAGGCTTTGTTGGAGCTGATACGCATAGAACAAACCAGCAACATGATTTAAAAGATTTCTGTAAAATAAAGGCTTTTTAGAAAATTAAAAGAATTAATGTTTGTGGGAGGAGTGGCTTGGTTCTTTGTTTTCCTCTTGATAGTTCTGTTAACTCAGATGCTTTTTGGGTGATAACTCTTCCCCATTAAAATTGCAGAACAGCCATAAATAATTTCTCGCTAGTATGCAGAACATTACCAGACGAAAAAACAACTGTATAAAAATAGTACAACATCCGAGCATTTTGTCAACGGAACTAAATGCAGGCAATTGTTTTTTATTGGGACCGTGCAACATAAAGCTAATAGTAAACACATTATTATGCATCTTAAATATGCTGTATTATATTAAAAAAACCTGCCTTTTTAAACAATATTTTTAGCCAGTCCTTCCACATCCTGTCAAGTTTCTTTGGCCCGTATATACAAAATTGTAATTTCCATCTGAATCCGAGCAGAAGGAGAGCCTGAATACCTTTCTGTAATGTCTCTAATTCACTGATATAAGCAAAAGTCTCTCCTAATGCTTCAGACCTGCCCCGGAGCCGTCCTTGTTTTGACAGAGTTGTCAGTTTGCATTGGTCTGGACTGTGTCTTTGTACAGTGTCACTCTCTTATCTCCGTCTCCCTGTTACCGTGGGCTCGATGTGTGGAGATTGCGCCGAGTTTGGGTCGAGCTGGTTCTTGTGTGCGTGTTTGTGAGTCGCTCTGCACTGACTCACTCTCTGGCTTAGACCAAAGTGATCTCAGCCTGTTTTTTTTTCTACTTAAAGCTGCATTTACCGGGAAACTCCTGTGGTCACGCTCCTTGTCCCTTACTGCAACAGCTGTGATCTTTTATGCTTCAACTATTTGGCTTAAATGAATTATTAAATCAAATGGTTCTGAGATAATGGAGTTCAGACCTGTAGTATGACCACATAGAACGATGACTCCCCAAACGCTCTTTACTTCTGACTGGTCATCTATGTTTCTTCCAGATTTTTCCTCCTGGGGTTACATCCTCACTTAAAATTCTTTGTTTATTTCGTCATCTTAATGATACATGTAAACACACTATGACGGATAGTAACCATAAACTAATTTCCAAGCCTTGTCTGGCATTTGCACTCCTGTCTTTCATTCAGCCTGCCCCCTATTGTTCATGTTTTTGCTTATGCACCAAAATGCAGAGTAAAACTCCACCTGATGTGTTTCCACTTCTATAAATTTGGATTCTCTGCCTCAGCCTTAGCTGTAACACCATTGAAAGGACGATTTTCTTCATCGTCAAAACACCAACAGCTTCATCCCTTTACAACACTCAAGGTGATCAAAGTGCTTTACAGTAAAATCAGAACAATATCAAATTTAATAAAACATTCATACAACTAAATAGTAAAACAGTAAGAAAAAAACAAACAAACAAAATCCATTAAAGTGTCACCGTGCTACTGAGTGTTAAAAGCCTAAAATATGTTTTGAGCCTGGATTTAAAAAGGCCAAAGTCAGTGATGGTGCGCATATCAGAAGGCAGCTTATTCCAAAATCTGTGTCCAGCGACTTAGAAGCACCCAGCAAGAGCTGATTTGACGACCTCAAGGATCTGAAAAAGCACCACTTTGTACAAATGCCAGCATTGTACGTCACACATGGCCTAAGGGGGTGATATTTTAACGCAATTGAGTTTTTATAGTACTATTATGACCCAGAGAACTGAGGAAACATATTTATTTAATGGACACAGGGACCAGGATAAATGTTTTTTTAAAAGGTATTTGTTAAAGTTTGTCTTCTTCTTTCAAAAAGCACTGTGGACAAACAACCCTTGCCTCCTGGGCCCCCAAAAAATTGAAAGGTGAACTTGACAGGCCGGCCAAACAGAACAAAAAGGTACGGTACTGAGCCAACCCTATACAGGGCTGTAGGAGCCAGTACCGACACCGGACTAAAGAAAAAAACTAAACTAAACTAAACCTTTAACAGGTATAATAATAATAATATTTCTCAAAGAGACGGGGCGGCACGGTAGCCCAGTTGTTAACGCTCGTGCTTCACAGCTAGAATGTCCCGGGTTCGATTCCCAGGACTGACTGGGCCTTTCTGCATGGAGTTTAGATGTTCTCCCCGTGTCCCCAGGTTTCCTCTACCACTAAAAACCTGTACAATAGGTCAGAATGAAGAGAGTATGTTTGTGATTGCGGGTGTGGGACAACAGATGCAAATTATCTTAAGGCTACAATCCAAAGTGGCGTGTTTACATGCATTTGTCTCATGTGTGTTCACTAACATGCACTGTCCCAACCAAATAAAAATTTTAAAAAAAGTGTGTGGGGGGCCGGATTTACCGTTGCCTACCTCTGCGTACACAATTTACCACAAAATACTCTTAACTTTTGACTTGTAAAAGTACTGCAAATGCTGCCTTTAGTTTCAAAAGGAATTTCCAATAGGAGAATATCCAAATGATAAAAACAGATCACTTGACTTAATGATTATAGGCGCAGAATCTCACTACACCACTCCAAAAACACCATCAGGACATTTTTCTGCTCTCCATCTTCAGCAGTATAATGCCTCTTGAAACCCATGAATAGAAGAACTACAATTGTCTAAATTGTCTGAAGTGAGTGGACATAAGGGTTAATTATGCTCTGTCAGTTTGTCAGCAAAACTAACTGGCTCCATTGTGGACCACGACAAAGCCAGTGAGATCGGCTTCAAATCACCAACAAATCGAGTTAGTCCTATTTTGTAGATTTCACAATTTGTTGCCCTCAGTGAAAAGAAAAACGGTTGACCCTCTAAATTGCTCGCTGCACGGTAGACTGACAGACTTTAACCTCACAGGAATAGTAATTACCGGCAATTTAGCCCGTTTGGCACTTAGTAAACCGTGTACTTGGCTTTGCGGAGCAGTGAGAACAAATGACCCCTTTGTAAAGCCGTAATCTTAGCATGAAGACTAATTGCTCCGGTCTGAATCGAATATCTACTTAAAATGGAGAAATCCTGAATCACTTCCTGGTCCGGGCGGCCGCTGCGATGCCAGTGACGTCGTTTGTTGACGTCCGTTGGCTATTTCAGCTGCAGCACCTTTATTGCATTACAGTTTCCATAAACCTGCTCCAGCCTCGGTCACGAATAATTTACTCTCCCACCGATGTTTACGCGCAGAACAGTGCAGGAAAAAATCAACCCAGAGAGAGAGAGGGCAGATGTTGATGTCATGTAGGTAAATATAAGATAAGAACAGTGTATGCCATTTTTGGTTGTTGTCTTGGCGTCTGTTTGGGTTTATATTGTTGTAAAGGTTCCTAAACATTAATCCAAGAAGGCAAAGATTCTTCAGTCTTCATTTGTATTGACTTTACATGATATCCACAATTTATTTTAAGCACATTATCTTTCAATATGCACATTTATAGATGGTTTTAATGGTTCGTAGTCACTCACCATATTCTATCTCCATATTAAGTTATATTGACATAATATTCAAACGTCTAAATAAAATTGAAACTTCAAATCAAAGCCACATGGCAGCTAAAGTGAAACTTGAAGCGTAAACAAAAGAGCCAGTGACACCAAACATGTTCATAATGGCCAGCTAGTAATAAAACATTTAGAAGAGGACTTAGTGCATTTTAAACACAGTTACAAAAGTCTTAAACATGCTCGTGGGTCTCTTAAGAGCAAACCAGAAGGAGGAGTTAACCTCTAAGTCCCTCCTCTCTTGGTACTAAAGGTTGGAAAACATCTTAGCCAACCTTTAGTATCAAGAGAGGATGGACTTAGAGGTTAACTCCTCCTCCTGGTTTGCTCTTAAGAGACCCACAAGTGTGTTTAAATCTTTATTCGCTGAGGAAGCTATTTGGACTAAGATCGAAACATCCTACACTTCAACTACAGAGTACAGATGAAGACTGAAGAATCTTGGCCTACGATGGACAACTCCTGTACGGCTGAGAACCTACACAGAGCAGTTACAAAATGTTTGGCTGCCAGTAATCAATCTGTAATCAAAATCTCCATTGAAAAGAGCTGGGGATGGTATTTTTCTCAATAAAATCTGATTAATAAATTGTAATCCTAGTTGTATTTCATGCAAAAAGACGGCGTATATGATTGTACAAGTCCAACAATCACACTAAAATCAAGATAACTGACCAAAACAGCATGCAGATTGCCAAAATGTAGCTAACCTAATGAAAACACAGCCCCAAATCATTCACGGTGCTAGCCATATCCCAATTCCGGTCCCTTTCAAAACACATTTGCCCTGTAGCCATTCGTCAATACTCCCACTTTCACCTGATGTATTGGAGAAACTAAATTGAACTGGTCCCGTGCCCTACAGTGATACTCGTGCATAATTATGTGCTGAAACTCCCCTCTCCTTATCTGCCCCCCCTCCGCTCCCCCCTCGGTGCTGCTGGGATGCTTGTGTTGGAGAGATAAGGAGGTGAGAGGCTAAATTCTCTTGCCCCTGCCAACATGGATACACAAGCATTACGTCGAAAACCCCCTTGGGAATATGAAACTTAGATATTCAGATAAAACGGATCCAAGTGTGAAGCAGGGGAGGTTGTGTGATGTTTTTCCTTTCTGTACGATTGGTTTAAAAGCATTACATTTATCATAAAGTGCATTGTTTTGTTTTAAAAGAGTAGATTACGTGTTGAAAGTGGAGTGTTGCAAGGATAGGAAAAGCAGAAAAAACAAAATGAGTGGTTGATGTGTTCAAAAGAGTAGGAAGAAGTTCAAATCCATGTGCCTTAAGATTAGATGTTCTGGTTGAGTGGAGGTGGTTAGCTATTATATGCCGTAGTGACCGCCCTGGAGCGCCCCCCGGAGGCGTGAGTTGCGACCAGAGCTGGCAGCGGGCGCAGGCAGAAGGCCCTGGATTAACATGAAGCTCATTTGGACGCGGTGCGCTCTCTGAAGGTGCCACAGACGGACAGATGGACCAAACCACATGCTTTTATCATTAGACCAACAATACAGACGGGAAACTGGGGGCATTTTGTGCTTGAGTAACTTGAGTATCACTACTATATATTATGCTTCAAGGAGATGGAAGGATGGTTGGATAATATGCTGGGAATATATGAAATACTAAAAACAATGAATAATTAGCAGTGCTAGTTGTTAGGGCTGGGTTAGACTCCTGAGACAGCACTAAAGAAAGTTACTTGGTTGTTTCAGCTCAAATAAATGATAAAAAAAAAAAGAAGAAAGAAAAAGAAATAGTCTTTTAAGGAATAAATTACTATTATTTTTCTGTTTTATGATTGTAGACCAGTGGTTCTCAACCTTTTTTGTCTGGCGAACCCTTTGGGCCTTTCATTTATACTCTGAGTAGACCCCTGCCTTAGTAGTTACAAAGTGAATGACTAAATCTCCAAGTTAAACGATGCTAAATACTCCATAACTCTCACCCTTTACAGTTAAATGTTTTAAATAGCTTTTCTTTGAACATAAAAATCAAAAATACAATTCAGTTTTATCTTATTTTTTCACTGCTAAGCTCTCGCATACCCCCAAGGGTCCCCGTACCCCTGGTTGGAAACACTGTTCTAGATTACCAATAATTTAGTATAGGTATCGAAAAAGTAGCATTCAGGTACCGGTTGTGGTATCGAAAAGAATTGAATGGCACCCAGCCCTGTGTTATGAACAAAATAATTAACTGAGACACCCTCAGTCATCCTGCAAGACGGAGCGCTACCGCAGGTCCTTCATACCCACCGCTGTCAGACTATTCTACTGTATAGCTCCATGTGCAATAACAATACTTAATATGTGCAATAATCTTAATAGACAAAGCTCTCCCCTTCCTTCCCTCTACATCCCCCTACTGTGTACATGCACCTTTGATATTGCTCTGTATATAGGGTTTAATATTGTATTTGAGCCAAAGTTTGGAGAGAAACTTCAGATGTCATGACAAAAATTATGTTCAGGAACAGGGAACGGTCTGCTGTAATTTTGGGTAGATCTATGAGTTGGTTTGTCTGAAAATATACCTAGCCCTAACCTTAAAGATTTCCCTGTTCCTAAACTTCATTTTTGTCATGACATCTCAAGTTTTCAAAGCAGACCGTCCCTCCCAAGCCAACTATCTAGCACCACTGAGCCCTGAATGGCTGGTTGTAACATTGGTCCTGGGCAAACAACTTTGACATTGGCCCTGGACTCTTAATTACCTGGAGATATCAGATCCTGCTATAAGCACAAAGTAAAACATAAACATACAGCAGCAATATTTATCTTTTTCATCATCAGCCATCATTACTACCATAATCCTCACACATTCACTCACTTCATTACCTCTAATAATAATACCATCAGGACTCACACATACAGCATGTTCTTTAATATGGCTTTAGTCAAATCAAATATAGACTTTCATAATGCCGTGTGGTTTGGAAACGACTCAAAGCAGAGTCCTTCAATATGTTCCCTGCGATCTGTACATCCTGGTGATTTGTACAGGAAGCGTGAACGACTCTGCTGTGGATATGAGAAACAGCTGTTGACGCCGACAGTGGCAGGTTTGGTGTGAAGCAGGTGTTGTCCTTTTATGCCGTGATTGATGTGAAAATTGTAGCTCTGGATCGGGACGCGGCCGCGAAACGGAGAGATGAGCACGACGAGAAGAAGCGGCGTTTAGAAGCTTTCATCGGGAAATTTCAAAGCTTGTTTATGCTTTGCTTTTTAGAGTCTGTCACACATAGACACTGCAGAGATACTGATGGACATCTTTTTGTATTTTCGTGGTGTGGGCCAGTTCAGCTTTTACCTGGAAACAAATACATGACCTAATCTGCACAAGAAGGAGTTTAATTATTCCACTGATTCAACGTTTTGCCGTGGAATGAATGGGAAATTGTAAATTGAAAGGCAGTTTCCTGAAAATGCATTGTTCCCACATTGTGAGACAACCAAATTTCCACTTTCCAGTCTTGCACTTAACAATATTTTGAAGGTTTGTCTGAGGTATTTTTAAATATATAATTCCCTGTCAGTTGTGGAAGAAGTGCTCGGTATTCTTAAGTAAAAGTGCAGGTACAGGGCCAAAAACGTACTAAAGTAAAACTGTTATCAGATACTTTTACTTAAGTATTTCAGGACTTTTTAAATCATTTGAATCAAACCAGGTCTAAACAAGTAAACCACTAACTCTGATCCAAACCAGGACTAAATCAGGTCTAAACTCGGTCTAAACCAGGACTAAACCAGCTCTAAACCCGGATTAAACCAGGTCCAAAGCGGGCCTAAACCAGGTCTAAACCAGGTCTAAACCAGGTCTAAACTAGGTCTAAACCAAGACTAAACCAGGTTTAAACCAGGACCAAACCAAATCTGGCATGTCATTTCGTTGCCATTTGTGACAATGACAATAAATCTACAGTAAATCTAATCTAAATCTAATCTAAATCTAATCTAAACTAGGACTAAAGCAGTTCATCGTAGAGAGGTCAATTTGAAAATAACCCAATTTAAAAATGTAGTGGAGCAGAAAGTACAGATACTGGCTCTGAAATGTAGTGAAGTAAAAATGAAAAGTATTCATCATAAAATGTAATTAAGTAAAGTAAAATTGCCCATAATTTGTACTTTTTACTTTGTTACTTTTTACTTTTGTTACTTTCACTGCACAGATTTATTGAGCTTTGAACTCCAAAAGACATTATGCAAAATCACAACTGAACAACACATAAAATGCTTTATTCTGTTGTGAAACTTTCTATGACAGAAAACTTCACATTTGTTTCATGCAATCCACAGCAAAAGTTTAAAAGGTATATCTCTAAATAATAATCTTTCCAATATTCACCGACACAATCTCAAACAGCACAGTTAAATATCTTATCTGGTCTTAGTGGCAGTAAAAAGTACCATCTCTGAAAAGCAAACGGCCTGGATTTCGTTGGAGCCTGACGGACGGAGCAGGCTGGATCTAACGCTTTGAACATTTGCATGACATTTGTTTGTTCGGTACCGTTCAAACAATGTTAGTGGGCTGTAATGGGATCAACAATGTTAACCCCTTCATGTCTGCGGCTGTGATCGGAGCAAGACCGAAAACACACGGATAAAATGACCATTGGATAAGGAAACAGAAGGCTGCAGCTGAGTAGGGGAAAATGTATTGGAAACTTTTGTGTATTACAAGGTGTCATTTTATGTTTTCATCTAAAAACATGGTAGTGTATGCATGAAAATGGCCAGTATTGCCTTTATTTCTTGCGATGAAATCTAGATATTTGATAGATGAGAGAAGGAGATTTTGAAAGAGCGAGTATATCTGTAAAAAAAAATCAAATTTCGCCTTGTTTTTTAGGGTTCAAAACTCAATAAACCAGATTAGGATTTAACTATTGAATAATCTCTCTGAACAAACCTTCAAAAATATTGTTAAATACAAGAATGGGAAGTTGGTAGCTGTTAAAGTTGTGCTCAAAAGCTTATTTGGTCATTTATGAATGATGACACAAAAATCTTTCTTTCCACTCAGTCTGAGTTTACTCTTTTGAAATCACAATAAAACAGAAACTACTCAAATGTCCCTGATGCACAATATGTAAACGTTTGATCAACAAGAGCTAATTTCTCTTGTTGAAAAGTGTAAACAAACAGGTTTTTTGACAATAAATGGCGTCCTGCAACCACGAACCATGAGTTAGGACATTTATTTGTTTCCAGGTGAAAGTTTAAGAGCACAAACCGTCCCAAAACCAGAAAAATAAGCAGTTAAGTTTCCCCTTAACACATTGAGTGCCACGCTGTTTTTGGGATTTATCCCCTCGAGTGCCAGCAATCCAGACCATTTTTCATGATATTTGTAGCACCACAGCATATTCTACTATAGCCCGTTTGAAAGGTGAGACTCTAAGCTCTCAGTGGATGAAAACCGTTTATTTCTACGTGCCTCGGTTCCTGAGAAATGTTGAGATAAAAAGAAGCTGTTTTCCTCTAGAAACTGAGATATCAGATAAAATGTCCAGATGAAATGTATAGAATCAGTGACTTTTCACAAGTTTTATTCATCATTTATTTCTGTTCATCAGAGCTCCCAAAATCACACATAAGGTGTGTTAGAGTGTCTAGTTTCATTAAAAAAAAAAAACGAATTTTATCGTTTTTGGCATTCAGTGTGTTAAGTTTGTGTAAGAAATTGAAGGTCGAATGAAACACTTTTTGTTCTTATTGTAACAGCTTGTAACAATAACACTGTCTTTTAATAACCGGTCACAGGACAAGGTGTTGTGAGAAACTTTGCCAACAACACATCAGAATATCTGCTGATGCTGTGTTTACTTTTACCCTTTCTTCTTGAGAAACAGCTTGAATCTTGAAAAGAATCTTGTATAATCTTTACAACTGTGCTTCTTCTACGTAGTGACCCGTTTTCTTTTCTTCCTTTGGCTATAAATCTTGAGTGAAAGAGAAAGGAGTAAGTGAGGAAGGACGGCCGTTTGAAAGACAGGAAAAGGAGGCTGTGTCGTGACAGGAAGAGAGGGAGTGGGTGATGGAAATGCTTCCAACACAAATACAGCACCAATGAAAGTTAGACACACTTTAACTAAAAGAATGTTGTGTACGAGGGAATATTTAGCTTTTTCTCTGGTTCTCGACTTTTATTTACTTCAAAGTTACGTTGATGATGGTGTATTTTTCTAGCTCGGAACATGGCATCACAGAGACGATACTTTTGTGGGGTTTTAACCTTGTTAACCTGTTTTTAAGAGAAGACACTGTATGTTTTTCTCAGTGGGAGCTGGGCGATGTGGCCAAAAAGTCTTATCACGACTTTCTTAAGTTCAAATCACGATTTTGATTTTCTTACAATTCATGTGTAAATTATCTTTTAAAGGTGACTAAAACCATCTGCTTCTTCTTGGGTTTAGACCTGGTTTAGTCCTGGTTTAGTCCTGGTTAAGACCTGTTTTAGTCCAAGTTACAGTCCTTACAGAGTTTTGACATGCTTACCTTGTGGTTTAGTCCTGGTTTAATCCTGGTTCAGTCTGATATTTTCTAGGTTTAGACCTGATTTAGACCCAGTTTTCTCTTGGTTTATTTCTGATTGAGTTCTTGGGTATAGACCTGGTTTAGTCCTGGGTTTAGTCCTGGGTTTAGTCCCTTTTTGGTTTGGTCCTGGTTTAGACCTTGATTTCAGTCTCTGCTTTTGTCTGGTTTACTTAGTCTGGAAAGTTTGGAGTCTGTAGGAGCTGCTAAAGTGTTGCCGCACAATGGGAGAAAAATGCATTTTGAAGTTACAATTTCCCATATAGTTCTATGGAGAAACGTTGAATCAGGGAATAATTATTTGTTTCCAGCTGAAAGTTTATATGCTAAGAGACCAAACTGACCCAAAAGTGCCAGCAGTGTCTCCATAAGTTCACAATTTGAAGGTAAAATAGCGCTGGTGATGTAGTTTGTGTTTCGTGAAGCTGGTATCATCTGTTTGTCCATCTTTATCTGTGTGTTTTCCACATGACCAGTGAATGTAGGGCATTATGACTGAATATGGGTGACTCTACTGAACTTGTGACTTTATAGATTTGTTCATGCAGATAATTGTGGATAAAAGATGAATTGAAAGTGGGGCTGTACTGTATGTATTGTATAACGACATTCACTACTAGAATATTGCTTTTGTGAATATTTGACCTAAATAATTTGGCAGCTCCACTGTGTTAGGGGTGTGAAAAATACTGTGTTTTCACCAGAGAGGGAAGAAGTACTCAGGGACCAAAAATGTACTTAAGTAAATGTTCTAAACTAAATTTGTACTTAAGTAAAAGTATAAAAGTATCTACTGTAAAATGTACTTCTTCTTAATCCTTTGAATCAAACCAGATCTACACTAACTCAGTTTTAAACCAGGACTAAACAAGGTCTAAACCAGGTCTAAACCAGGTTGAAACTGGGTCTAAACTGGGTCTGAACCAGGTCTAAACCAGGTCTAAACTGGGACTAAATAGAGGAAACTAGATTCTTCAGCTGTTCGTTAAAAAGAGGTCTCTGTGGCATTCTGTGGCACAAGCATTATTTAAAATACTTTTAAGACACTTTTTAAAATGTAGTGAAGTAAAAGTAAAAAGTATTCATCCCAAGATGTACTTAAGTAAAGTAAAAGTATAGAAAATGTGTACTTTTTACTTTCTACCACTGATTTTCACTTGTAACTTTGAGAGGATTCTGCTGACTTTGTAAACAGCTCAACTACTAAAAAGTCATACGGCCATTTTGTTAATAATTTAATCAGAACCTCATTCATATTAGATTTACATAATACAAGTGATGGAAAATAGGCAACTAAATTAGGTCACAATGGTTTTTTTCTGGTCCTTTTCAAAGCGAACTTGATAAATAGCCTTTTCTACTAAATTTCCCTTTTGGATTACTCACATTTCATGCCTTTAGTCTTATCTCATGTCGACACAGAACAGCGTCCAAAGAGGGAACGCCAATGTTATGTTTGTGGTGCGGATGAAAGCCATTCTGGGGTTTTAGTTTTGGAAGATTCGAGGGCGAGATCTGGCAGCTGTGGAGCGAAGGAGAGGGGTATAGCGAGGAAGGCGAGGAGGGGTGTGCGAGGTCGGTTTAGTCAGGGCCGCTGCGACAGGACGGTCCCGTGGCTGAGGTGCGGAAGAATGACAAGTATGTGGGACGGCCTCCAGAAGCCAGATTCGAGGGACGACTGAGGCCAGAGAGAGAGCGAGGGAGAGGGTGGAGAGCACCGCAGGGAAATGGAGAGTTTAGAAAAGTAATAGCAAAAAGGCAAAGTGGATAAATGTTACTTATGGATGCAAGATGTGTGTGAAGACTAAAAGGTGTTGGCTTGTTTTGGTGGGACTTTGGTGCCATTTCAGACTTCGTTTTAATGATTTTAGGGTGATTTATGCTTTTACTAATGCATTTAGGTTAGTGCTGTACTGGTTTAGACACAGTAAGTTGCGTTCAAGTGTCATCACAACATTTTAAAGAGCCTATAGTTTAAAATTGAAGACCATGACTATGGTACCTATCAAGATGCAGATTTCTAATCTTAGTTTATTGCTAATTTCTCTGTAATTCCTGGGACAATCCACATGAAACAAAAACTGTCACAAATGTCACTGTCTTCTCTGTCAGCACATATGAACTAAGGTCTAATCATTTCCTCATAAAGGTGTCCAAAAGTGGAGACAAGATTCAAAAACATGTGCGTGATGTTGGCCAGTAGAATGAGCTAAAGTATGACAAATACTGATCAAGTACAACATTTGTCAATTTTCTCTCAGGAAATCTCTTTCAAAAGTGTTTCTTTCCCATAGAGTTGTATTGGCACTTGTCCTCCAATATAGAAATACAATTCTGTAACATGAATGCACCCTCTTTAGTTGATCTTGAGCTAGGCCTGGTGGCACTTGGAATCTAAATGTGTACAGTTTTGGAGACATCAAGATCATTTCTAAAGCAGCAAAGTCTGGATCTTCAAGGCCCCCTAATCGTTCCAAAGATCTTTTGTAATGTTTTATGATCCAAAATTTACATTTAAAAGAACAAAGCACAACGAAAGCGGGCTGAATACTTGATTAAAGTGGTAAGATTGAACAAATATCTAAAGATTTCCTTGAAAATGAAACTTTTTTCAGTGCTTTACAGGCAAGCTTCCCCTTCCAGTATCCTTGAGCCCCCCCCCCCAGTCATCCCCGGACCCCTCTTTGGGTATTCTAGATAAACCTTAGCTTTCTTAAGGTGGCCACACACTAGAGGATTTTTAAATCTTTTGAGACTAAAGATCTGTGCAAAGACAACACACACTTAAGGACAGACATAAGGACACACATACACAGACATGAGGAGTCCCACCACATGCCATGAGAGAAAGTTTTTATTGAGCCACGCCTCCTAAGACTAAAAATCTGGCTAAAAATCCTAGTGTGTGGCCACCTTTACAGTTGGGTCAGATATTATCTCATAATCAAATGCATGCTCCCAGTGGCTGTATATCTTTTAGCCTTTCCTTATTCGGTTGCAGGAAATCATAGGTCTCGGTGCTCGCACGGTATCACTGGTACATTGGGTTCAGGAAATCTTCATACCCCTCTATTTATCCCTATGTTATTATGTCTGTATCACAGGGATTGAATGGAATAGAACGGACCTAAACTTTTATGAATGTTCAAAAACCGCACTACTCTGATTGAGAGCAATGAAAAGGGCTTGTAGTTGTTGATTTGGGGCCTTTACAAATTCTCAAATAGACTGTTTAGACAACCTTTCTTCCATCCACGCCTCCTGAATTCACCAAGATCTTCAAGCCTTATCAGTGTTAGTATTTAGTCCATCTGTGACCAGCCCCAGTCCTTGCGTGGGTCTAAGGTTTTGGTCCAGGATATAAGGTGTGGGTTCAGGATAAGGGTTTTTTTTTGGGGTGGGAGCTGCGGCTCATTGTTTTTGTGGCTGGCGACAGACTTCCTGTTTGAGGCCGTCACCACAACACAGCTGTTTCCACCGCACGCCGCACAATAACGGGCAAAACACTCATTCAAGGATTTAACACGAGGCCGCAACCTTCAATGTGTAGCTCCGTTAGACTCAGGCGCCCGCTTTTTATTGTTTCGAAGTATTATAGGCAGGATTATGAACTGAATGAGTGAATGAGAAAACCACATCAAATTCTATGTAATTTAAGGGGACGCTGCAGCTGAATAGGAAAGATAATTAAAATGAGTGATATGAAGTTGGAACTTTTGCTGTGTATTACTGACATGAATATGAGGGAAGAATGTATTGCAAATGTTCTTGTATTTTTATGTTTATATCTAAAAAATAAGAGATTTAATGTGTAAAAATGACACAAATTGCCTGTGTTTTCAGTGACAAAATATAAATAATTGATTAAGCCAGGTTTAAATGGATGGGTTTATTTTGTTGATAGATTAGTTACAAAGATTTGTTCAGAGGGGATTTTGTTATATCTTGTTTCGTTTTTGAATAAACTAGATGTTAGTAAATAAATCTGTTAAAATTTTGGCTTTCAAAACTCAATAAATCAGGCTAGCAATGAAATACCCAAAAATCCTTCTGAACAAACCTTCAAAATATTGTAAAGTCCAAGACTGAAAAGTTTGGAGTCTGTAGGAGCTACTAAAGTGGAGTCCATGCACTTTTAGAAAATGATCATTGAATTTACAATTTCCCATATACCGTATTTTCTGGACTATAAGTTGCACTTTTTCCTCATAGTTTGGCTGGTCCTGCGACTTATACTCAGGTGCGACTTATATATTAATTAATATGTTACGTTTACATACCAGACACCTGTTCAGTTCATTGTTTATGCTTTGTGTTGCTGAATAACACAATATCACTGTGTCACATTAGCATACCATACACCTATTCAGCCTGTTGTTCTCTATTCTATTGTTATTATTATTATTACTTGCCTTTCAAGATGAAATGTCTGTTCTTGGTCTCGGATTTTGTAAAATAAATTTCCCCCAAGAAATGTGACTTATAGTCCAGCGCGACTTGTATATTTTTCTTTTATTCATTGTGCATTTTTTCTGGCCGGTGCGACTTATACTCCGGCAAATACGGCAGTTCTATGGAGAAACATTGGATCGGTGCAATAAATACACTCCTTATTGTAAAGAGTAGGACAGCTATTTGTTTCCAGGTGAAAGTTGGTATGTTAAAAGCAAACCGGCACAAAAAAAGAATTGAGCTTCACCTGCAGTGTCTCCCATTAGAAGCTGACTGCTATATTGGTTGTTCCATGTTCTAATATTGAATAATGAAGGCAGAACCCAGTCTTTCTGCAATGGTTTTCTCGAGTGGAAAAGCCACACACTTTTTGATATTACAAACAGAATTGTTTTAACCTGCATGATGTCTTCTGAAACTCAATTATGGCTGCTTCATCATTACAAAGACACAGTTGGGAGTTCCTTTTCATGAAAACGTAGCTAACGTTATTTGGTGGTTGCTTCCAAACAAAAAGGAGGTTCTGTGTCTTGTAAATGAAAAGAGCATACGGTGGTGAAGTGGCTAACTGCGCCGACAAAAGCTTCCTCATTATCGCTGCATGTCTTTAGCGCCTCAACGGAAATGTGTTTTTAATCATCTGTGTGTATTCGCTTTTTATATTGAGCTTGAGGCTGTAATTATGAATGAAAATGTAGCCATTGTGGATTTCATTCATACCATTCTCTGATCAATATCTTTCTCTGTGACTGTGTTGACTCTGTATCATTGTTTGGTTCCAAATTAGTTCTGTTCAGTGTCATTTAAGTTTAACTAGGTTTGTATGCAGCCGATTTAAAACTTACTGTAATCTCTTAGGACGGGGCTAAACAAAATTCAACATACAACATATTCCAAAAATATCACAAGAAACAACTAGAAACATTGTTTATAAGCAAAACCAAAGTCTGAGTTTCCCCAAGCACTTCTTAAATGTCCCAAACTTACACACACGTCCAAAATAACTATCACCAATTTCACAATTTCAATGTTAATGTATAGATTCACACGTTTTTCCATAATGAAGTTATAATAAAATTATAGTAACATGAACTCTTTGCTCTTGGCCTTCTCTTTTGCATTTTCCACCATTTTAAATCTCATTCTCATAGAGGCATTTTATAATTATCACACCACAGTTTCCCCCCAGGCTTCAGCTTCACCAGAATCTTCTCTTTGAGACCTCGGAAGAGAGAAAGGGAGGGTTTTCTGGTTGTGTTTCTCGCTGTGTGGCATTTGGGGTTTGGCTTATCCTGCTTCATAAACCACTGGGAGAAACCCTGCCTCTGTCTGAATGTCAGGACTTAGTTGTTAAATGCCATTTGACCCTTTCTCACCATTATTCCGATGCCAGAGGATTAAGAGAGGGCAGAATGGGAGGTTTTTGTTTGGGGGATGTATTGGGGGAGAACTGGGGGAGCTATTGATTGCTTGGTTAATTGTTGGATTTGACTTGTGCCGGAGCTTAAGAGACACTGCAGGCAAAGCTTATTCTTTTCAATGTTTAGGTTTTGGGCCTCTTTACATATGTTTTTTCACCTGGAAACAAATGAATGACCCAATCTTTACAACAAGGAGTATATGTAGGTTCTCAGTCGTACAGGAGTTGTCCATCGTCGGCAGAAAATCTTCAGTCTTCATCTGTACTCTGTAGTTGAAGTGTAGGACATTTCGATCTTAGTCCAAAGATCGTCATCAGCTTATTAAGCTTAGTCCAAATCTTTGGACTAAGATCGAAACGTTGTACACTTCAACTACAGAGTACAGATGAAGACTGAAGAATCTTGGCCTACAACAAGGAGTATAATTATTGACTGATTCAACGTTTCTCCATAGAACAATATGGGAAACTTCAATAGCCAAAAAATACATTTTTCTCACATTAAGGCGACAACATCTCCACTTTCGTATCTCCTACAGACTCCAAACTTTCCAATCTTGTATTTAACAATATTCAGAAGGGTTTTCCTCAGGGATTGTTCATTATTTCGTTCCTAGCCTGATTTATTGAGTATTGAACCCCAAAAAACAATGCTACATTAAATTTTTTTTTCTTTTTTTTTCACTAAAAAGTACTTTATTCAAAATCTATACAAAGTATCCAAAATCTGAACATATCTTTGCCACTAATATATAAACAAAATAAAACCATAAATTTAAACCTGGCTCAAGCCATTATTTAGATTTCATCGCCAAAAATGTAGGCGTTTAAAAAAAAAAAAATTAAAAATGTATGCATCATTTTTATGCAAAAATTGTTTCAAATTGATATTACTCATTTTGAAAGTCCTCCCTATTCACATGCAGTGTTTCTTCTTAAAAGGTGATTGGGGTTGATTCATTTGTGTTTTAAAACTCTGTATTTTTCTTGTCCATCTTAAGGTGCCTTACCCTGTTTTGGAGGATATAAATTAGGCTTATAGCAGTGGTTAGATGGGCCTGGTTACCTGTTTGTTTGTTTGTTTGTTTATTGGGAACTTAATGTGCCACAACACTCTGCTGATTCTTCTTTGTTTTAACTATAAATTCTTACATTATCACATTCATATTTATTTTATGAACCATAAACAGCAGGTGCAATGTTTTCATGGTTCCAGTCCATTGACTTTTAGCTTAAATTCGTCTTTTCATAGTATTTACAATCCATTTCAAATTCATCTCAAATAATAGTAATCTCAACTTTCGTAGAACATCATCAACCACACAAGCACAAAAAACAATTTTAATGACAATGTAATTAATGTTAAAAATTAATATTCCCCTTGTCTCCTGTAATCTGTAACACTGCCTCATACTCTTTGTCAATAACCTTGTTCGTCATCACCTATAATTTGTTTACTAATGAACCCTCTTGAGATCATTTTGATAATCCAGATGGGACCCTTGTGTTATTTGAGAAATATTTTGGACGTTTCTTGAAGGTTCTCCTGTTGTGTCTTCCTGATCCGCTGCCAGGGAAGGAGTCTGTATAGTCTTCTGTTGTGGATCCAAGATGGCTCCTGCCCCCCTCCCTGTTCAGAGACATGTGTGTGTTCACGTGTGCGTCGGCGTTTTGCTGCTGGGAGCGTTTAAATTTGCGATTAGGTGTTGCCGACTCAGCCTTTTCCAGTCAGACCCCAAACTGTCTGCACCAGTAATCCTCTGCCCCCCCCCCTCCTCACTCTTCTTCTGTCTGAGGAGGTTCCCGTCTCACTGCTCATAAATGGAAGCGGCAAGCGAGCGCAAACTCGAGTCTAGAGGTCGGGGATCGTGACAAAGCGACACAAATGATTGTCTCAATATTCTTTCCATAACAGTAGCAAATCAAACAGTATTTTTTTTTCCAAACCATTAGGTAAAATATGCAAGCCCTTTAGACTTTTTACCAGTTTTTGCAGCTTGCTTTTGAGGTACGGCGGCACAGGAGTTTGCATGTTGTCCTCGCGCCTGCAAAGGTTTCCTCTGGGTGCTCCGGTTTCCCCTACCACTAAAAACATTTACACACAGTAGGCGAATGTGTATGTGTGAATGAATGAATGGGGGCGGATGCATTGGCACAAACGTGGAAGTTGTGGCCAACGTGTATGGAGTGAATGTTGTGACCATGTCTGTGAAAGACTATACAACTAAGCCTTCTTTCTTCCCTTTGCTGGTTTCTTGTCATTGATTATAAATGAAATTCAAATTAAGAAGCCTCCTTTACACACGTGATCTTTAGTTGTTGGTGTTGTTCCGGTTTTAAAAAATGTTTAGACTTCTTTATCCCGCAAATGGCTTTCCTTTGATCGATGTGAGAGAAACTAGACAAAGAGCTCAGGAAGTCAGTACCACAAAAGTAGTTTTTTGGCGTTTGGGGACCAGAAATTTAAGAGAAAAACAAAGAACCAAGGCACTCCTCTCATTCTACAATTCTCTATTTACAATTTCTACAAAGCCTTTATTGTACTGGGCTGATACATATTAGAATCTTTTTAAAAACTCGTTGGTTTCTTCCACGCGTATCGGCTCCAACAAGGCTTTTCTGAAGAAGAAGGGAGATTATAATAGATTTTTACATGGATGTAGGCCAAGATTCTTCAGTCTTCATCTGTACTCTGTAGTTGAAGTGTAGGACGTTTTCGATCTTAGTCCAAAGATGGTCATCAGCTTAATAACGACTTGAACACACTCGTGGGTCTGTTAAGAGTAAACCAGAAGGAGGGGTTAACCTCTAAGTCCCTCCTCTCTTGGTACTAAGAGGAAAACATCTTAGCCTATTCATACTTAATATGGCTCTTTACCTCTGTATCGCTAAGTTCTAAGGTTGTTGACAGGTCCCTATGGCCCTGCCATTAACTCATCCTTCTGGTTTACTCTTAAGAGACCCACAAGCGTGTTCAAGTCGTTATTAAGCTGATGACGATCTTTGGACTAAGATCAAAAGTCCTGCACTTCAACTACAGAGTACAGATGAAGACTGAAGAATTCCTGTACGACTGAGAACCTACACAGACGGTTTACATGGATGTGTTTTCAAGATGAATTGTTATATGTATTATGTTTCCTATACTGCAAAATTTGAACCCACTTGTGTCATGTTTTGGGTTGCCTTCATAGTATTCATTTAATCAACCCTTGACAGATGCTTGAACCCCCATCGACTCTTATTTTCTAGTATTTTGTGCCTGACACTTCACTGCCTCATCTCTAAAAGATGCTTCTTTCTCTCTGTGTTTCAGGCGGTGGAGCGCGAGCAGGTGGACAGTATCCAACCGAAGCTGCAGCACGTGAACGCAGTGGGACAGGGCCTGATCCAGAGCGCGGCCAAACACACCGACACCCAGGGCCTGGAGCACGACCTGGAGACCACCAACCTCAAATGGAACTCCCTCAACAAGCGGGTACGGCTATGGTTTCACATCTTAACAAGGAGATAACACTCGAGCGTACCTGAAGTCGCAAATGCAGATTTAAATAACAAACTTGTACCCATAATTTTTACAAAACTGTAAAATGTGCAGGAATTCACATTTATGAATCTGTGCATGTAAGGCATAATCTTTTACATTATTTATTTGTTTAGGCAGGGACTGTACAGTAAAACATTACCACCAAAAGTGACCAATGTTGTGACAATTTGCAGCCCCCGTCCCTGGTTAGGCTTTTCAAGTAGTTAATAAAAGTCCAACAGAAAGGAAGATAGGAAACCGGATAAGACATGATACACTACAACAATAAAAAGAACAAAGAGAAGATAAAGTACAGTATCTGACCACTCCACATCCCAAGTCCATATATCCAGTTCACTGCTCACACTGCTGCCATATTATTCTTATGGCTGAAAGTCCTTTCTACTGGCCAATATCACGCACATGTTTTTGAATATTGTATCCACTTTTGGACACCTTTATGAGAAAATAATTGGACATTAGTTCATATGTGCTGACAGAGAAGACATTGGACTTCGTGACAGTTTTTGTTTCATGTGGAGTGGCGCAGGAAGTACAGAGAAATTGGCAATAAACGAAGACTGGAAATCTGTATTTTGACGATAGGCTCTTTAGAATGCTGTGATGAATGCAACCTATATACTTTATTTGCTATTACTATTTTTATTTTTATCAAGAAACAAATGGTGATTGTATGAGGTCTCTGAATTGTTGAAATTATATTAACACTTTCTTTTGAGTAAACATCCCCAGTAAAAGTTCTCGAATATGAACTGTCAAGCAAAGTAGTCCTGCCGGCTCACTCCTGCCCCCCTTTGCCCTCAGGTGGCCGAGCGTATTGCCCAGCTGCAGGAGGCCCTGTTGCATTGCGGGAAGTTTCAGGATGCCCTGGAGCCTCTGCTCAGTTGGCTCAGCGACACAGAGGAGCTGGTGGCCAATCAGAAGCCTCCGTCCGCCGAGTACCGCGTGGTGAAGGCGCAAATACAGGAACAAAAGGTATCACAGTAATGTACTCTATTATTACATTGGGTTTTAAAAAAATCCCTGTAATTGTTATACAGATACTGATATTTTGTCATTTTATTCACCCTTCTGTCCTCCTTTGGGCTAGTCCTCATTCAGAAATTTAGATTTATTCTTATTTAGACCTGGTTTAACCCTATTTTGGATGAGGTTTAGTCCTGTTGGTGTCCAGGTTTAAATCGGGTGGTACTCTGTAAGCCAAATGTTTTTGTAAGTGGTTCTTTGTGAATGAAAAGGATTACAATTTAGCACAGTTAAGGGAAGACACTGCAGGTTTATAGGATTTTTAGTGATATCAATAATTGATATGGATATCTGGAGTCCGATGGCCTCGTTGGCCCCGCACTCTTCATATTTAGTCCAGAGCAGATGCCACAGTCACATCTCTCCAGGAGTTGCATTGTCCCGGAGCCGTCTCTCACCTCTCCTGTTTATCTAACACGCACTTCCTGGGATTGTGCGGCGAGGGGGAGGTGTTCTGGTGCGCACAGATCACTCAAACGTGTTTACATCCTCCGACGAGAAACTGTGCCACTGCTTCGATAAGAAAATACTAAATCAGAAAGTGCATTCCTGAGCAGAGAGCGCTTCAAAGCAGAGAGAGTCGGTCACACTTTGAGCAGGAAGCAGAGTTCACTTCATGGACACAAAGGATCTGAGAAAAAGGGATGCACAAGGATTATATGAGTTGAGAAATATGAATGATACAGATAATGGTCTATTATCTAACAAATAAGGAGATTTGGACAATTGTAATTTACACTGAAGGTTCTGTTTAGAAAATGTATGGAATTTAATTCATTGAAAATGTTGGCGGCATGTAAACATGTTCACTCTTTTACATTGAATTAACACCTGGAGTTATGTGGAAAAAGTTGACACAATATTTTCAATTAAATCCAACTTTTATTTCTTCGTGCTACCCTCCTTTCTGTTACTTGATCCCTGTTTCTTTGGCCCGTCAGTTGCTGCAGAGGCTCCTGGACGACCGCAGACCCACAGTGGAGATGATTCGGGCCGAGGGAGAGCGCATCGCAGCCACCGCCGACGCTCCGGACCGGGACAAGATCCAGACCCAGCTCCGGAGTCTGGCCCAGAGGTGGAGCGGCCTCTTGGACAAGGCCAGCGGCAGGTACTGAGCCCAGGTTTATCTAACGCAGGCTTGATCTGGATCTGTGTCCTGAAGCAGATCTCTGTCGACTCACACGGACGCTGGAACCTGAAGGGAAATTGAGATTTTTTTTTTTCTGCACCAGTCAATACTTAATTATCACATTTCAGACATATAGGACGCCTAGTAATCTAATTTTAGTGTTTAATGATTGAAGACCACCATGTGTTGATTGGAAAAGCAGCATGGTGACAGAATATATCACACATCCATTGCTGTCAAAGAGTGGTCTATTGTAATCAGAACAGATGCGTTTAGAAATGTTATTTTTTGGTAAAGAACATGAGATTTTTTCCATATGTTTACTTAAGCCCTTTTTGCATTGGATTAATATGACCTAGGGAATAAAATATACTGACGTCCCCAGAGTTTCTTTTCCCGTGCAAATCTTTTAACAGTCCATTTATGTCCGTTTCAAGCTTTATTAATAATATTGCTCCATGAAAGCATTAGTCTGACACAATTCTGTTTTTTACCTGGTCAAAAAGTATAAAACGGAAAAGAAACAACAGCGATAATATGGATGTGACCCGGAAGTTACCCTGTCATGGCAATGTTAGACAAACCAAGATGGAGGCTCTGAGGGGAAAAAAAGTTTGGAAGAGTTTGATGTATAGATTTGTAGGACGCTGTGTCAGAGCGACTGGATTAATAGAGTTCGGGAATAGCCACCGTTGCCATGGAAATCCGCCATGTTAACAGCTACTAGCAAACGTTATTCATAGATTAAAGGTGGCCACACACTAGAGGATTCTTAGCCAGATTTTTAGTCTTAGGAGGCATGGCTCAATAAAAACTTTCTCTCATGGCATGATCTGTGGTGGGACTCCTCGTGTGTGTATGTGTGTCCTCATGTCTGTCTTTAAGTGTGTGTCTTTGCACAGATCTTTAGTCTCAAAAGATTAAAAATCCTCTAGTGTGTGGCCACCTTTACATTGACAAGAAACATTATAAAAAGTGTAGAAAGCAGCCGTGGAACAGCTCCGTTAGCTGCCGAGTCACTGCTGGTAAATACATCTAACTCACTGTAGTGTCAGAATGATTTTATATGAACGATTACTCCAGTATTTTACCTTTTAAAACCTCCATTGGTTTATTATGGAAAAAACGTTCTGCTAATCCCATAATGCTTTGCGATATGACATCACATTTCCGAACTCTATAGAGAATGAGTAGGTGGGGGAAATCACTGAGGAGATCCACTCTATGGAGAGATTGACTTGTATTTTGAGACTCAAAGAGCATTTTTACTACCAGAACAGGTCGAAATGGAGCTCTTTTAGTCGAGGACGTTTGGAACAGTGCCCCCTTTAGTGTTTAGTTTTGTCCTGTTTTGTGGTTTTGTTATTTTGCCTCGTCTTTGTTCCAGTTGTTCCGTTTATTTAAAAAATAGAGTTTTTTTTTTTTAAAAGAATGAGTTTAATGAGACGAGCTCATGGGTCACAGGTCGCGGAGGTCGATCGGTAAGAAACCTTGTTTGTCACTAAAGCAAAGCTCACACAAACAAACCGAGCCTAAAGTAAAAGTAGCGTGAGCAAAACAAATGAATAAAAGAATTGTTGCCATCGTTCAGTCTTTTCTGATTGTAATTTTTACAGATTTCTTTTCACATTTCATGAACAAAGTCAGTGCAATTTAGTAAATTACTGACATTGGTTTTCCCGTGTGAATGTCCATAAAAATTACAGAGGTCCTGGGGTAATTTCAGTTTTAATGACGTCCCTAGGTAATTCTAATCCAATGCGAATAGGATTAGAGCAACTAAACACCTAACCAACTTTTTTGGCTGATAAACTGTATAAATGGGTGTGTAATAGTATTGTCTACATGTTCCAGTTAATATTTTGACTTTTTAGTGCAAACTTCCTCAAAAGTGTCCTTTTATGCCTAAAACCGAGTGGCTAATTTTGCGGTTAGCTGAGGAGGTAGAAGTTGTGCTGTCGGTAGAAGTCTACGTCATCAGCTCTGCCACGTCTCATCATCCTCTAACGCTGTCCCCCGTAGCCAGTTGGAGGTGGATTAGCAAGCACGCCTCTTTCACTACAGATTTCAAATTTTTGGTGTGGGAGGGGTAAGGCTCTGGCACGCCCGTTTAGGCCCTCTTTAATTCCCCCATGAGTATACCGTATGTATTATGCTGCTTCTAACGTGGATATTGTGTCAATTTGATGATATATTGTGCACCTCTTACTCTTTTTCTGCGATGACAATTTGCTGATTGTCTCTTCGACTCTAGCTAATCAATTTTTAATAACTCCTACAGATCCACAGACATCTTAATCTTTTAATAAACAATAATTGTCTTGAGTAAGTGAAATACACAAAAGAGATATTTGATTAAAAGCATGATCTTGTCAACTAATGGGCTGCTGTTCATTGATTTCCAGAATTTTTCAATTACCCTGTCATGCATGATTTATAATTACTCCATAAACCTGTGATTGCCGACGAGATGCCTTTGGAATGACACAATCGGGATCATATTGAACAAAGAAAACCGCAGTCGTGTCAAAGCTATAAAGCCCTGTAAACCTCTCCCACTCAGAGTGTCCCATATGTAACATTGTGTTTGTGTTTGTCCCTCAGGCAGAGGCAGTTGGAGGAGCTGCAGGTTTTGGCGCTGGAGTTTCACGAAGCGCTGGAGCCACTGGGAGAATGGCTCAGTGCCACCGAGAGACGCCTGAGCTCCGCCGAACCCATGGGAACGCAGACCGCCAAAATCACGCAGCAGATCGCCAAGCATAAGGTACTGGCTCTGACTATGTTCGCGAAACTCTGTGGGGAAATAAAAAGGTATGAATGTTTTACACTAATCGAGCACAAAAGACACGGAGGAGGACTTGATTTCTTGATGGCAACCACTTGTTTCAGGATAGCGCTAAATTGGACGGCGGAAACGAATTAGCAAAAAAAAAAATGGGAGGATTAGCAAAACGGAAGGAGCCACAGATGTTCTAAAACAATCAGGCGTAATGTTAGTGGAAGTGATTAGATAGAGAGTAAACTATTTTGCAAGTTACAATTTGACAATTTGAGTTCCATTTTCTTCCGCTCTATCCGGGGCCTGGTCGCGGAGGCAACAGTCTGAGCATAGATGCCCAAACTTCCCGATGCACGCACACCTCCTCCAGCTCTTCCTGGGGGATCCCAAGGCGTTCCCAGGCCAGCCCAAAGACCCAGTGGGACGTGCCTGGAACTCCTCTCGAGGGAGTTTATTAGCTAGGAACTTAAGTCTATAAGCAATCAAAGAGGAAAGCAATAGGTCGAGTTCACGTGGCATCACAACATTCTAAACAGCTTATACTTTAAAATTGAGGTGGAGGCTGCTGAAAATGTCTTGCGCGACGTCTCAGAGTCTGCGCCGGTGAGATACCCCCTTAACTATGTTAACAGTCAAAATGCAGATGTGTGGATGGACAGCGAAACTGTTGACGATTCCAGTTGTCTTATCTTTTTGCATCAAGTTTATTGCTAATTTCTCTGTAATTCCTGGGCCAATCCACATGAAACAAAAACTGAGTCACAACGTTAAATGTCTTCTCTGTCAGCACATATAAAACTAAGCTCTAATTGTGTTCTCATAAAGTTGTTCAAAAGTGGAGACAATATTCAAAAACCTGTGCATGATGTTGGCTCGTAGAATAATATGGCAGGTTTGTGAATCCAATCAGTATCATATAATGATCAGGGAAAAACATTTGGACATTTTATTTATGGAAATGTCTTTCAAAAAACTGTATCTCTCCCACAGAGTTGTATTGGCACCTGCTCCAACTGAAATACAATTCTTTAAAGTGAATGCAACCTATTTGTTTTTCATCAAATTGGCTCCAAACAAGATTAAGAAAATAGACAAACCAGCACCAAAATAAGGATAAAATAAATAATTAGGAATATCAGGACTAAAAATAAATTAGCGTAAATGTGCAGCCCAAGTAAACGTACATTTTGATAGCTTCGTAACTTCTTAACATCTTCAAAAGTGCAGCTCTTGTAGGATGTTTTTGTCATGTGCTCGTAGCTGTTAAAAATATCAGACAGGCGACGATGATGTGATGACTGATGAGTGAGTGCAGCAGCGAGTGACTGATCAAATCTTGAAAAATAATCCCATAAAAGCAACCGCCGTCCTGACTTGCGACAGTCTTTGAGTTGTTCGAAGCCGTCGTAACTCATCCTCGTGCCCAAAAGCGACTCCTGCAGCGATTGCGGAAGCTTGTTTGTAACATCAGAGGTTACACAAATTAACAAATAAATTATGACAAATGCACCCACGAGGTTTTTAGTCGCAACAAGACGAGACCAGCCCATGACACTACATTTCTGGTTTTCGATATGTTTTTCAGTTTAAGTTTTGTGTGCGTTGGTCATTTGTTCATTGTATTCTACATTCGTTTTCAGACCTTATTTTTTTTTACAAAATAGCGTCAAACCAAATTTTTTCCCATTTAAATTCTTGTAATTGTCTTTCACATTGTCACATTGTAAACATTTGGGGTTCAGCTGGAGGTGGGAAGCTAGATCCCTGTAAATTTCCTTTTTGTAGCTGTCGTCATAGTAATGATAAACAAATGTCTAACTGCTGTTGGAAATATCAGATAAAACCTTATT
>OMNZ01025314.1:0-13268 GCA_900303255.1 Lesueurigobius sanzi | reverse complement strand
TTTTTCAATACAATTGAAATACTTATCCGATTACTCGATTAATCGATGTAAATAATCGATAGATGAATCGATTACTAAAATAATCGATAGTTGCAGCCCTAACCAGGTTTATCTGCTTCTGTTTATGATGCACAAAGCAAAGATGAACGATGAATAGGAGCAATCGCTGTTGTTTTCACTGAATGTTTTGGTGAATGGTAGGCAACAGCTGATACATTCACACATGCTTAAGTCACAGATCAGTTACACTGCGAGGGAGGCAATTCTGTTTGTGAATCATGTTTTTGCCCATCAAAGAACTATTATTATTTACTTAAAACATTTAAGTTGCCTACAAAAGCCCTGGACGGGATGACATTGCGATAAGCCAAGTCTGGTTTATTTTGTTGTCATTTACATTTCATAAACTGGGCGCACTCTGGCTGTTACTATGGACATGTAGACAGAATCTCAAAAGAAGACTTATTAATAAACATGAGGAGCAATTTAATTTACTGGTCAGAGTAGGTGTTATCAAAGTGCCTCTGTGTTTTGTGAAGATAAAGCACCTGTGTGTGGCCAGGCCTGAGTGGGATTGTTTTAAAAATTTGCCCGTCTCATTCTTTTCCTCCCTTCTCAAACGTAAATGAAGGCAGTACATTTCCGATGGGCGCTTCTTTGTGAAAGTGGCTCTTGTATCTTAAAGGGAGTTTGTCCCAAGGTGGTCATTTCCTCTCTGTAGTCTTGCATTAATGCTCGATTGTATCTTCGCTCCTCTGCTGAGGGCTGCCCATACAAAATGATAGCGCAGCTCAGTTACAGTGCACTCATGCAAACAGCATCAGGAGCGAAATTGCAACTTAATCATGAGATTAAGTCGTGAGAGAAGTCGGGCCATAAGCCTTGCTTTACTGAGACGGTTTTACAAAATAGCCCTCTGGTCTGAGTGGGAAGTACTTGCCCTCGAGTAGGAGCTGAAACATGCCCACTTACACGGGCCAGCCCCCTAGTACACTACTATCCGAAAAAATGCACAATGGTGACTTAACTGAAAACAACTATCACTTGAATCATACACAACTACATGTATTTCAAAATAATTTAGGGTTCAGTTTTGTGATGAAAGCAGCCTGGTATATTTGTTTAATAATTAATTGGATTATTTCCCAGGGGCAACACCCATAATACTTTCCTAATGTGCTTCAATGGATGCCAGTGCCATTACTTGGTAATAGGTCTTAGTTCTTACATTAACATTTTCAGGAGAACTTCTGTCTTCTGAGGTCAAGTCAAGTTGATTTGTCTTAACTTTTCTTTTCTTCTTGGCCCCAGCAATAACTACTCCCTTTTCTCCTCCAGCACTGGCAGGGGAACTTTTCTGCTGAAACTCCTTCAGCTGAAAAAAGAAACAAGTATTAGGTCATCATCACCAACCTTTTTTATTTGTTTGTTTGATTGTTTTTTTTTTACATCAAGGTAGTCACGTAGCCAAATGTATCCATCCAGAAGTCCATTTGCTATGATCCCAATATAAATACTTGAATATCAAAAATATATTTCCTACTAATTTTGTAAATATTACGAAGGTACGGGCTAGACCAAATGCTGACGAGTCATTTTCCGATCCCAGCTGATAGGGCCAAACAACAACCCACCTAGCGCTAGCTGGAGCACCCAACAGCAGAATGAGACTCAGGGTGTCAGCTGTCAAAACAGTCTTTTGGCACAACCGGCGTTACCCACAAAACATTTAAGCCTTCTCTACGTCTGTGAGAGAACTGTCAAGCCAGACTGCCCGCTTTGCAAACAAACCAAAAGGTTTAAACCGAACAGGTCTCCCATAATGTTGTGTAGATACTGATATACACCATGATCAACTAATCGAGTTAGCTCTAGAAGCTAAC
This sequence comes from Lesueurigobius sanzi, assembly GCA_900303255.1. Lineage (NCBI taxonomy): Eukaryota > Metazoa > Chordata > Actinopteri > Gobiiformes > Gobiidae > Lesueurigobius > Lesueurigobius sanzi. Next base: position 11,385 of record OMNZ01025314.1, on the reverse strand, counting down.
GAGATAGCATGAACTCAGTTGCGGAAAAACTAGCCAATTTAACTAAAGCTTTGAAGACAGGGTAAGATATTGGTAAAGAAGTGCATTGATGGACACCAAACATTAAACACATGGACTTCAATTGTGATTAATGTCCCAGTAAACATAGTAAACATAATAAGAGAAAGTTAATGCTATCTACAGAGGCCCTAAGACAGCACCGGTCTCTCCTGCGAGGTAGACCTGAAAAGTAGCACCAGAGTCTCGACCAGCGACAGTTGAGACCTCGGGCGACGTGTACTGCCTACACAATCGTTCCCGGAAGCAGATTTTACGAATGGAAAACAATGTGTAGAGTACACATTTACTCTTTCCACGATAACAAGATGCAGACTAAGGATAAATTTACCTTCTTCTTGGCTGCAGCGAGTTTTATTTGCCTACTCTGGTCGGCCATCCTGCTGCTGTGAAGTACCACCGAACCACGTCATCAGTTTGCAGGTCCCGCCGCTCGAGGGCGCTAAAGAGCCAAATCCAATTTCAAACCCATACATTTATGATCACAATGGAGAAAAATACAAATGTATTACAGCAGTTCACAAATTACAATGAATATGGGCTACATTCTGGTTATAATCAAACAAATGCTCAAAATTAATGTCAAACTCAACACTATGTGATTGATGAGTGTGCACCTTTTAAAGGGCCCGTCTGAGGAGGCCTCAGAGGCACTGCAGGTCGTGGACCCTAAGTTGTGAAGAACTGTTGTATGTTGTAAATTTCCTGAAATTACAACATAACATGAAACTATAGAAAAAGCCGAAAAATCAGGTGTTGTATATTTCCAATAGTGGACAATATGGATTGGCTACAAGGGAAATAGTCTGACGCCTATGTATTTTGTAGCTGAAACTAAGGCACAAGGCAACCTTCAAAGAAGAAGCAGGTGCATCATGCTTAAATAACTAGTTAAACTACGCTACTTTAGAATGGGTACAGCATTTCACGCATATTTAAAACTATTTGAATTTGAATCATGATGATCTTAGGCTAATGCTGCCAAATAAATAAATAATCAAAGATTTTAAGATATTCATGCCCACATGGATAGTCAACTTTCTCTAGAGGCCATATGTATGACATTACCACCTAAGCCCTTTTCTACTTTTTGACACAAAAAGTGGTAACATAAGGCTGGTCATCTCTAGTACTGTCAATCTCAAAAGCATATGCTTTAATGGATCTCAAGTGATGAGAAGTATATAGAATAAAAACTAAAAACATTCAGATTTTTTTCAAATCCAAAAATAAGATCTTTCAAAGAAGACTTAAGAGTTTCCTCAAAGAACTTAATAGTTTCCTCAAAATGTTAACACTTTTGTAAACAGTGAAAATAAACTAAATTTTGGTTGTAATTAGAGTTAATGTCAAATGTGTGGTTTATGTGATTGGTGTGTGGATAAACCTTAGCTCCCCCAGGGGTCCCCTGACTTGAAGCACTGTTTTATGGCATGGGGAAAATTATAGGCCATTCCTAGAATTTATAACGTAACATAATGATAAAAAATAAGCAGAGTCAATAATGCGCATTTTTGAAGCAGCCAATAATCCTAGACTTTAGTTTATGTATCACTTTTATAGACCAATATGACCCATACAGATCTGTAAGACGTATCTTAGTATCTTTCAGGGGTAAAAACAAAAAACAAAAAACAACAACAACTAAACATCATGCCTAAGAGAGATGAGGTGTTGATCATGAACGACCAGGCGATGTAGCACAAACCAAAGTTATTCATTCATTCATTCAAACATACTCAATACTACTGTCTTCTTAAGCCCTATATCTTGCAAGCTGCCACTTGAATAGACTACACACATCAACAGAGATATAATTTGACTAAAATTGCAACAACGACACTTATTACTGTTTTTAATATAAAGGAAAGAAATCACATAACACATCCATGGTGCAACCACGACGCTTCCTTGTGTAACAGAGTGGCGTGTCGTTGCACCAACTGTAGCCATGATTTTAGTTTACACACAGCCAATCAGCGTCGGCGCAGTGGGCAAGAGCCGTGACGGAGTCTCGCGCAGAGTTTTGCAAATCAGCGACGGACAGCGTGCAGGCGGTAACCAATCAGTGGCCTCCAACGAGCCGCAGAGGAGCCAATCACGGCCCTCCACGATGGGACAGAAGTGACGGCTTATATATGGACCGAGCAGAACTCTTTGACCATCATTTCATTGAAGAACAGGGAAGGAACATACCAAACATCGAGGCAGTTTGCGGGTCGTCTGTGAGGCTACGTCGAGGCCTTCGTTGTCAAATAATAGCTAACATTTAAGGTAAGCTAATGTTTAATATTCGATTTCCTGTTGGGCTGCTTTTGGCGGATTCAGTGCGACTAATTGTGCAGACTGTCGTATGATGCTGCATTTTGCATGAATAAGGTTATATATACAAATATGTCCCTTAGAACATACTTAACATAGTGATACTAAAGTCGTGATTTAAGCAGTTATTTGTGACTATAATTGTGACCCGACTGAAACCAACGTGGTCTACCCCGGCAAAAGGTGGTGAGGCAATGGCGCTCCACCCAGGCCTACTGTAACTTATAGACGGGAATACAGTGTACTCTTTTTTATTTAACATTATATCCCTACTGTTTGCCTCCATTCTGTTATTGTATACAAACACCTTTGCTGATTTGTTTGTCCATCTTCTGCAGACTTCATCGCTGATTTGAAGAGAAAACATAAAGGCACGATGAAGCTGATGTGTGTCGTGCTTCTGGTGGTCGGCACGGTGTTTGCCGATGACGACGACAGGAGGGAGCAAGTAGGGACTGTGGTCGGAATTGATTTGGGAACCACCTATTCATGGTAAACTACTAATTTATTATACATCGATTGTGTATATTTGACACCACAGCATATTAAAGTGTTTTTAATATTTCTCTTTAGTGTGGGCGTTTTCAAGAATGGACGTGTAGAGATCATTGCCAATGACCAGGGAAACCGTATAACACCATCCTATGTAGCCTTCACCAGTGAGGGAGAGCGTTTGATTGGGGATGCTGCGAAGAACCAGCTCACGTCTAACCCTGAGAACACAGTCTTTGATGCAAAGAGACTCATTGGACGCACATGGGGTGATCCATCTGTCCAGCAAGACCTCAAATACCTGCCATTCAAGGTATGTAGTGGCTCGATTGTACAGCTATGTCATCCTAGAATATGTAATTGCTGGAAGTTGAAAATATTGATTTATCTTCAGGTGTTGGAGAAAAAGACCAAGCCTCATATCCAGATTGACATCGGTGGTGGTACAATCAAGACTTTTGCTCCTGAGGAGATTTCTGCCATGGTTTTGACGAAGATGAAGGAGACTGCTGAGGCGTACTTGGGAAAGAAGGTAACAGAACTTTTAATAACATGACATAGTTTCTAAATAGTTGTTCAATTAACATTGGTTAATATGTTAATTTGATATATGCAGGTCACACATGCAGTTGTCACTGTTCCTGCCTACTTCAATGATGCTCAACGTCAGGCAACTAAGGATGCTGGCACTATTGCTGGACTGAATGTGATGAGAATCATCAATGAGCCGTAAGTACCTTTTAAGAGAAATTATATTTTATATTGTTTAATTCATTAAATTAAACAATATTTTTCTACATTGTAGAACGGCTGCTGCTATTGCTTATGGCTTGGACAAGAGGGATGGCGAGAAAAATATTCTTGTATTCGATTTGGGTGGTGGCACCTTCGATGTCTCCCTTCTGACAATTGACAACGGCGTGTTTGAAGTGGTAGCAACCAATGGGGACACTCATCTGGGAGGCGAAGACTTCGACCAGCGCGTCATGGAGCACTTCATTAAACTCTACAAGAAGAAGACTGGAAAAGATGTACGCAAAGACAACCGCGCTGTTCAGAAACTACGTCGTGAAGTTGAAAAGGCTAAGAGGGCGCTCTCTGCACAACATCAGTCACGCATTGAGATCGAGTCTTTCTTTGAAGGCGAAGACTTCTCTGAAACACTTACTCGGGCTAAATTTGAGGAACTCAACATGGTACTTTTTTTTTTTTTTTTTCCTATCGTTTTTCTTGTTTCTATAACCAATCATTTTTTTAGCCACCATCTTTAATCACATCTCTGATCTTTTCAAAGGACCTGTTCCGTTCCACCATGAAGCCTGTCCAGAAGGTGCTGGAAGATTCTGACCTGAAGAAACCGGACATCGATGAGATTGTGCTAGTCGGTGGTTCCACTCGTATTCCTAAAATCCAGCAGCTTGTGAAGGAATTTTTCAATGGCAAAGAGCCTTCAAGAGGCATCAATCCTGATGAGGCTGTGGCCTATGGAGCTGCTGTGCAAGCAGGAGTACTTTCTGGCGAGGAAGATACTGGTAAGAGTTCAGTGCTTTAAATGCTCATTTATGAAATAAGTAAGGAACATGTCCACTAAAGCATGACATTTGTTGCAGGCGATGTGGTTCTTCTTGATGTGTGTCCCCTGACCCTTGGCATTGAGACTGTTGGAGGAGTAATGACCAAGCTGATCCCCAGGAATACTGTGGTACCTACAAAGAAATCACAGATCTTCTCTACAGCATCTGACAACCAGCCAACGGTCACCATTAAAGTTTATGAAGGTAAACACACTTTTGACACTTGGCTGCATTGCATATTATGTTTGAGTTTTCTAATGTTTTTCTCTTCATTTAGGTGAGCGTCCCTTGACAAAAGACAACCATCTACTGGGAACTTTCGACCTGACTGGCATCCCCCCTGCCCCTCGTGGTGTGCCCCAAATTGAGGTTACCTTTGAAATTGATGTAAATGGTATTCTGCGTGTGACTGCTGAGGACAAGGGCACAGGCAACAAGAACAAGATCACCATCACAAATGACCAGAACCGGTTGACGCCCGAGGACATTGAGCGTATGGTGAATGATGCAGAACGGTTTGCTGATGAAGATAAAAGGCTAAAGGAGAGAATTGATGCCCGAAATGAGCTTGAAAGCTATGCTTATTCTCTCAAGAACCAGATCGGTGATAAAGAGAAACTTGGTGGTAAGCTGTCAGATGACGACAAGGAAGCGATTGAAAAAGCGGTAGAAGAGAAAATTGAATGGATGGAGTCTCATCAAGAAGCTGAGCTAGAGGACTTTCAGGCTAAGAAGAAGGAACTGGAAGAGATTGTTCAGCCCATCATCAGCAAACTTTATGGCAGTGCGGGAGGTGCACCACCTGAAGGCGAGCAGGAGGAGAAAGATGAGTTGTAGGCAGGTTTAAAAGAAACCTTCCCTTTTACTGGATCTTTTTTGCTCAACTGACTCTAAGCAAAGAACGATGGGAAGGGAGCAGTAAAAGACCATCAAACTGAAAAGACTTTCAAATTTCAGTCCATGAAAGGTGTTCTCTTCGCTGAAAGGTGGAGATAATTGTCAGCCTACATTTGAGGCTTTCTGCTGTTCTCAGGCAGTCCTGTTGGGGTGAGCTGTAGTGGGGTGGGTTTTAGAGGGGTGGGAGGTTGTTGAGGTTCATTGAGTAGTGTCTGTGTGTCCATGTTTTTTTTTTTTTTTTTTTTTTCCACAGGCAATGTTAAAAGTTATTTATTAAATCTGGACATTGTACTTCTGAAATGATGCTGAAATAAATATTTGTTAGAAAATTAACTTTGCCTCTTCTGTGCAATTCAGAATGAAGTTTAATGTTTATTCTCCGCTGTCATGTAATTACTGTCACAACACAGTCATTATGAAGAACACCTTCAGTATCCATTCCTCCAAAAGCAAATGCCAAGTGTAAGGTCTTGGTTTCTCGTTGCCCATCTTTTTCTTCAGACACAATCCAAGGCACTAAGCACATGGAATGGTCTAATCGACTTGGCGGTAAATCCCCTTCAAATTTGATTTTGGTCCAGTAGTTGTTCTCTAAAATGTTTAAAAATAAGTAATTAGTAAAAAAAACAAAAATAAACTGAAAAAATATCCATAAACTTACCAGTATTAAATCTGTACATCAAATTACTTGCCCCACCTGCAGTCATTCCACCAAAGACATAAATGTTGGTATTTAACACTACAGCAGAGTGTGCAGCTACTCCAGGAGGGATGTCTCCTTTTGTCTGAACCTTCTCCCATTTCATTGGCCCTTTAACCACAAAACTGTTACAAAAAGGGAGATTACAAATTACAAACGGATAATGTATACCTGTATCAAGCGCAAACATGTCATTGTAGATTTTTGCGCCAGTCATGCCACCATGAATCAAAATCCTGGACCCCACTGCTACAATTATATGACCATGCCGAGCAGGTGGAGGTGTACCCTGGGTTTCTGGTTGTGACCATGTGAGGGACACTGGAAGAAGAGAACATTTATTTAGGCCCACCAAAAGTGAAGTTTATAAACTATATAGTAAACCATCTCAATGTTCACATAAAACTTTAAAGCTAAACCTAATTTTTGCTACAGTACTGTTGTAATTTAAAGTACAGTGACTAATGTCTTTGGCCTCAAGGACTTTTGGCCTATGCTGACACTCAAGGTGTTAGCAAAAACCTAATACAATTGAATAATAATTAAAAAAAAAAAAAAAAGTACTTTTGATTAATTGAAGAGAGTTTTTCTTCATTGAAAGCTCACATGACAAAAGTCCATAATTTATTTAATAAAACACAAACCTGTGTCAAAGATGTGAAGTTTAGGGTCTGACACTGGCATTGCTCCTGTTTCTCCGCCAGAAAACACAAAAAGCCTGTCCCCGAGGCAGGCAGAGTTTGTGTGGTATGTCCTTGCACTTGGTGGTGTTCCATTGACAGAAACCTTCTTCCAAAAAGGATTGTCTCCTGTGATAAAGGTACAAAGCAAAATATGTAAATCCACAAAAAAAAAATACTTTAAATGCATGGTTTTAAGCCCAATCCAATGCCAATTGATCACACACATTTAATCAATGAATGAATGAGTGCGTAAACTGAGAATTTGTGCTTCTGAATGTTTTTAGGATGTTTTGCTGTGTTTTTGTGGATTCAAAAGGACAGTTTTTGCTAGACCCGAGTTACACTACATTTTAAAATCATACTAGGCAAAGCACTTCATAAAAAGTTATGGGGATGTCATTTGCTCCAGATGTCAACAACTACAAGCAGTATGGCAGAAAACTGAGAAGAACAGAGGAGATGCATTAGAGCAGGAAAGCCTAAGGAAGATTATCTCCAAGGTAAATATTTTGCTCCTCACTAGTCCTTTTCAGTCCAGGGAGAATGCAGGGAGATGATTTGAATCTCGATCTGTGACTGAAGAACAGCTTCTTCGATCAGGCTCTCAGGAAGCTGAACCCTCCCACTGCTGCTCATATTGTATACATATAGGTATTTCATTCTGCTTTCTACATTGTTAACCTCAATCTTTTTGCACCAAGGGTTTGAGAGTAACACAATTTTAAGGTTAAGGTGAACTTTATTGTCCTTATAGGGACATCTGTCCTCTGCATTTGACCCATCCTTTGATGCCGCTGGAGCAATCAGTCAGGAGCAGTGGGCGACCGCAGTGCACCACCCGGGGACCCATCTCCAGATCTTGAGGCAGACTAATGGTCAGAATCACCTGACAGGAGGATTTAACCCATTGGGCATGTTTTGGGGTGATGGGGAAATCCCACTCAGACACAGGGAGAAACATGCAACCTCAAGGCCTGCATGGGCCGGGAATCGAACCTTGCTGTGAGGTGAGAGTGCTAACCACTCTGCCACTGTGTAATTTGCATTCTTTGCATGTGCTATACATGTGATGGAAATGAACTGAATTGAATTACAGTATATACAGTAGGTTGTATTGAATGGCCTGAATGAGAAATTCAGTCAAACTCACCTTTTAGTTGTACATTTTGGATGCACTGAAGATTTCCACTCTGATGTGCCCCTCCAAACAACCACATGCTGTGTGGAGAACTATCTGGCACGAAGCTGCAGTGCTCATACCTGGCATCCAAACCCTCCCATTCTGGAATATCCCATTCATAATTATCTGATAGGGGGATAAATAGCAAGTCAACGTTGTGCTACAAATAAAAAGGAACAAACTAACAAAAAGTGATGGTACCTAAATTTATCATACACGTATATGAGAAACTTCCACTGGGATTGGCCCCACCAACAATGAGTATTTTCCCTTTCTCTCCATTGTCAGATACATAGTAAGTACACGTGTGACCCACGCTCACGCCCGGCGCATTGCCTCTTGGTATTAAAGAATACCTGCTCAAGACAAGGGGTTTACAAACAATTTTTGATAAGAAACATTTCAAACAGTTGGATTATCAAACGTGGACTCTAACCATAGTCCTTCTATCGGATTGTCACACGGTTCAAGAACTGGAAGAAGCTCCATATCTGTATGATGCCACTGTTAGAAATTACAAAGAAGATATGGATGCTGTTGTGATCACAGGAATGAGAATGTGTCAACATTGAACCTCATTTCTTACCAAACTTTGAGGAAATTTCGGGCCAAGCTAGATACACGATATTACAATACGTTACAACGACATCGCTACTGCTCTGTAGTTTGAACGTTTTCCGAATCCGAATTTATTCATTTAGCGTTATAACCTGAGTCCCAATCTGTCACAATCGCAAACATGCTAAAAAAGCTAGCTTACATTTCCGCATTACGTACGTCCATAAGTTGCGTGCGTAGTAGCCGTGGTTACGCGGTGTAGCGCATGCGCAGTTACGTAATTACGAGCATTCCTTTTTCCTTTTTAAATTACGAACATGAACGATCACTTCTATCCAATAAAATGTAACAGAAACTCTATTATTCAAAAGTTTTCTAAGACAGAGATTAAAAAAAATAAGAACCAACTATTTTAAATTCCCTGTTAGTCCAAAAACAAAAGAGATTCATTTTAAAATTTTGAATGGAATATATCCATCCAGTGAATTGCTCAGAGTGAGATTTGGGATTGAACATAACAACTGTACTCTCTGTGAATGGGACATTGAAACCACTGAACAGTTTTATCATTGTATGTACACAAACACATTCTGGGGGGACCTAATGGACTGGATCTCTTCTAACTTCCAGCTGCAACAGGACATTTTTACATTGGACAATATCGTTTTTGGAATTACCCTGAAGGACTCACAAACAGACTTTGCCTTGAATAATCTATTACTGCTAGCAAAATACTTCATTCACACTTGCAAATGGAAAAAGGTGAAGCCTATTTTTACAGTGTTTAAGAGGCAACTTGAACAAAACTTTCTGACTTCCTTAAAACTTGTGCAATGTAAATCTGCACAATCTCTTCTAAATGTTTTTGAAAAAAATGTTTTTGAAGACCTCTAACAAAATCTATGGAGTGTGTGTGTGTGTTTATTTTATTTGATATTCTGTTTGTATGCTCTTGTGCCTTGAATTTTGTACTTTATTTAGTTTCAACTGTATTGCCAATTTGTATGTAAATTTAAAAAAAAAAAAAAAAAAAATACGAACATGCGGAGATCAAGGGTCGCACGTGAGTATAGAACATGTGCATAAATAAATCACCCATGCAACATTCTTGAGTTGTTCGATCTGTGTGTAAATTAAAGGCAAATTCAGAAACTTATGTGAGCCAGCATTAGCAAAGAGACAACGATCAATGTAACTGGAATACCCAGGCACTAGCATGATGTTCACATATTGGCCAGTAGGCTGTGCCACTGCCTTACTGTTAAACTCTGGAGTTTACACAGAAATACAATGAGTTCACAGAGAGGTGATTTCCTCCAGTATTGTTATTATGTGCTCAACTACAACAACAAATGTTGCTTGATTTCTAGTATTTTGGAATTCTTTTATGTTCTCTTGGCAGTAGCCACACAACTTTCATGCGTGTGAAACAGATTCTAAACATTGTAGCCTGATCTGTGTTGGAAAAAGAAGAAAATAAATAATGAGAAGAAGACAAAAGAGGAGAAAATCTTTTTTATTCTTAGGTATATTTGATAGATCCCACTGGTGAACCACTGGATGCGGAACTCTCCACTTCCCCCCATTTTGGTTTGCATTGTCTTGGTAGAATTGACAATAAGGTTACTCAACTGAACTAAAACATAAGAATTCCCATTTAACCGTATACCTATTATAGTATAAGCTATTACTATGGCTGTGTAGCAGTATTTTCTTTTGCCGTTTTGCGTACATACTTACTGAACTGCTTTCATGGAGCAGTATACATTTCAGAGAAAGCCATTGTTTTTTATTCACTGATAAGGGAAAATGAATCAGGGACTTTTTGTAGGAGGAGCATAGAATGAGAGGAAAGGGAAATACATTATGACTATTTAAATACCCCAAAAAAGAAGCAAAAGAATGGTTTGACATGTACCACTTTTTCTTTTGAACATGTTTTTGTTTTGTGTTCATACTGGGTTGTTTTGAGCACACTCATGATCTGTTCTCGCTCCCAAATAATAATCCTCAATTAAGCGCTGTCCTGGTGTGGATATTTGATCATGATTTGCGTAAATGAGAGGCCAGGTTCATCTGTGGGTCAGTAGCACATCGTTTGGTTATTGTTAATTGTGATGTCACATTTCACCCAGAGGTGTGTTAAATCATCTAGTTCAGCCAAAACACTGGATTAGATTTATCCTGGATTAGGGGTTATTCCCTGGTGTAATATATTTGTGTCCTTTGTTTAGTACACTGTATAAATATATAATTACAACACTTACTCACACTATTACATACTTGTGTACAAGTTCTCAATTTCTCAGCTACACACATGCTATAGCATCAAGTTACATTTCCTTTCTCTGCATCGGTGCTGCAGAGTCTCCTTTGCTGTGGAGGCTGGTGAGCTTTTTCCAAAATGACTTGCCTCAGAGCCTACCTTCGAAATCCAGCATCAAATGCACCGGAGACACCTTCTTTTCTTCTAAACACTCATGGTAAGTATTGCCTTTTGTGTTTCCTTTCGTTGCCTGTAATACAACCAGTCATTTATTATATATCACCTGCAATGATAACTCCATTTCATACAATTCGGCCTAGAGTTTATTTTTATTTTATTTAATCTATTTAGTGCTTAAGAGATGTTTGTACAGTTTATTTACAGAGAGACGCTAAGAGACTATCTTTATTCTATTTTATTTTATTGTTACTATTATTACTATTACCTGTTGTTTTGCTTCTTTGATGACACTTTTCCTGACTTTGTGCACCCCCCTGTGTGATACTGTCCTAAGAGCTGTTGTGACAAGTAAATTTCTCCATTGTGAGATCAATAAAAACTATCTTATCTTATCGTAAACTGGGACATCTGGTCACCCTACACTAACCATGACTGTTCTATGAAATGCATTACGTTCACATCCCCTAAAATGAGCT